>JBAKBP010004343.1:0-76299 GCA_037953745.1 Lithodes maja
AATATGATGGTTATATACTCGTTAATGCAGTGAATATATAATAATTAACATAATTCGATACATAAATATCAGCTTATTGAACAAAAAATTTAGTTTCATCTAATGTGGTGTAATAGGCTGGGCGAAATTTTAATACTCATTGAAGTATTGTATTTACTTCCTTTTTAGTTACTAACAAATACGTGTTTCAGTAGAAATTGGCTGAACATACGGTATTATATTCTGTAGCTGTAGAATTTGGCAGGTTGAATGTCTGCGCCTGCGCACTATAGTTTCTTTCCTACAAAACAAGCTATCGTGCACTTTAAAGTTACCAATTTATAATCCACTATCAAATCGGGCAGCTAAATATGTTACCGGCTATATTTCTTATTAGACCAGTGACAGGAAATCAATCAATGTGAATCAGAATGTCATAGAACACAGTGGCAGCAAATTACATACGTGGAGATGCAGGAAATTCGAAAAAGATGATGACAATTTTTTTTACAACACTGCCTTTACCACGGGCGACTGTTTAGGTCGTCATCTGACTGCGGCGGGATATACGTACACAGTGTTGCCAAGGTCTTCTTTTGTTCGCACCATTGGGCTAGTTAGGCTTCGTTCAGAAGCGTAGATTTGCGAGTTTCCATTTCAAAACGATATTATATTCTTGATTTACAGTGTGATGGGGTGGATAGCCTCTGAAGTATTATCCTAACTAACTAACATTGTGGAAAGCGGAATTGGGCTGGTTCTATATACTATTAAAGTTGTAGAGGTGTCTCTCTAGAGGGTAGAGGACCCTCTCCAGGTCCACTACCTGTGCCTCCTTTTGTATAACTAGCGAATGTCCAGATCCAGATGTTTTCATGAATCCTGACCTGTGGCCAGAAGATGCATATGTCAACTGGTACAGAGAACCAAGACAATATCCCAATGAGGACAGTGCAGAGGCTTCTGGGACTTGGAGGCATCGCATACCACTATCCAACTTGCAGTAATGGAGGAGATACCAACAACAGCAGCAAGTATAAAAGTAACTTCATACAATTGCAGAGGACTCCCCAAAACAAAGAGGAATCTCCTGTTGCGACCTGACATCGTATCTACATTAAGGACCAGTGACATAGTCTGCCTTCAGGAAACCTGGTACACAAAACAGGACTTAGGTAATTTGAACATATTAGATAAAGATTTCCATGGGTACGGGGTCTCCACTACGGACACACGTGATGGTATTGTGGCAGGTCACCCCCCAGGGGGAGTTGCAATAATGTGGAGATCGTGCCTAGATAGTGTAATTAAAACCATTGAGACAAATTTAAGCTGGTGTGCGGGAATACAGCTGGAAGTGGGACACAGAAAATTTGCAATATTTTGTGTTTACTTACCGTATCAGTGTGCAGAAAATGAAGAACTTTATTTGGAAAAGTTAGGGGAGCTTGGTGGCCTAATTTCTGAATTAGAGATAACGTGTTACTCAGTGGTAGGTGATTGGAATGCTACCCCTCACGAGTTGGGTGGTTCCATGTTTGCTAAACATATGTTAAGGTTTTGCGAGGAGCAAGGTTTAATGTTGTCCTCCAAAAACCTGCTTCCAGAAAATAGCTATGCATATGTTAGTGAAGCATGGGAGACCAGGTCGTGGCTTGATCATGCAATCTCTAGCTCTGACTTTCATGACTCTATCTCAGAAATGGCCATAAGATACGACATTACGGATGACGACCACATACCTATAGAATTAACAATCCAAATTAATAAAGCACCGGAAATAATAGAAACTAGCAATAGCATCAAGGCAAAAGTTCCATGGAATGTAATCTCAAATGAAGAGTGCCAAATGTACTGTGATAAAACCAAGGACTTATTAAATAGGGTGCAATATGATGGTAATGGTGTAGCACAATGCAGGGATCCAAAATGTAGTGATGCACAACACAGAAAGGACATTATTAAATTTTACAATAGTATAATAGATTCTTTATCAAAAGCGGGGGAAAGTATTTTTAATAGTCGTAAATATAAGTCCTCATTCAATAAGCCAGGTTGGCAAGACTATGTGGCTGACCTGTATCAGGCCTCCAGAGATGCTAGGTCTCATTGGCTTGAAGTAGGTCAGCCTAGACAGGGGCCTATATTTGAACTTCACAAAAGAGCAAAGGCTAGGACCAAATATGCCATTAGATTTATTAAGCAAAATGAAAACCAATTAAGGAAGGAAGCCCTTGCAAAGAGTCTGGCAGAAAAGGATACTAACTGTTTTTGGAAGGACATCAGATCCATGCAAAATTGTAACACACCATTACCTGTCAGTGTTGAGGGGGTTACGGGTGAAGAGAACATTGCTGACTTATGGAAAACTCATTTTAAGGAACTACTTAACAGTGTAAACCAAAGGTCTACTAATGGTGCAATTCAATATGTGAAAGATAGTAATTATGAAGACATTAAAGTGACTGAAAGTGATCTTGAGAATGCCATAAGAAAGCTTAACCTAAACAAAACTTGTGGGTTGGATGGTATATATGCAGAACATCTTAAATATGCAGATAAGTTGTTAATAGATAAACTTAGTTCTTGCATCACCAGTCTATTTACGCATGGTGTCCTGCCGGAGTCTATGATATCCGTAATACTTGTTCCTGTCATTAAAGATAAATCAGGTAAAATTACAGCTAAAGACAACTACCGCCCAGTAGCACTTGCTAGTGTGGTGAGTAAGGTAGTTGAAATGATATTGCTAGAAAGAATGTCTGCATATATTGTCACCAGCAGCAATCAGTTTGGCTTTAAGAAAAATCACGGCACAGACCAATGCATATATGTGCTGAAAGAAGTGATTGATACATACAACAAACTAAATAGCTCAATTTTCTCTTGTTTTCTTGATGCAAGTATCGTATAAATACGATAGAATATGACTCTTTTGTGATCTCATATGTCTCTGTGACGTCACGATCTCTCCTACAGCACAACGTAGGACGAGTAGATCGTATATTATAAGATTGTAAATAAGTTAAGTTATAAAAGGCCTAATATGCTATTAAGCAATATTGCCATGGTCTTATGTAGTATATATGAATTTATCGTATATATTAATATAATTTATCGTATAGACTATAGAGCAACCTAAATGCGGTACGATAATTTGGGCTCCTGGTGGTTTGCCAAGGCAGCAAGGTGTGCTTTTGAGGTACGCCAGAGCCTTCACGAACACCAACCAGTTAACATCTAAATTTTCCGCCCTCAGTTGATCGAGCTTTTGTGCCTCTAATCACAATACACATACAGCAATACACTCAGCTACACCATCACGACGCTCTCATCGACATCATGACTGACTGATAGATAAGCATAAATTATAATAATCATGTCCATTCCCATGTAATCATTTATTCTTTCTTTAACTTGACTCGAGTCTTGGGACCGAAGTCTCGTTCCCCATTGTCCACCGCCATATTGGGTAAAACGTTCTCCCTTGCCTCATTGCCACGTGGAACTATTGGTGAGTTAATTCCTGGCTAATATTAACCCTTATAACCTTACCCTATATATACATTTATTATGGGAGACCTTTGGATATAAATTAGCTTGTTTCAGATTGAATTCAATTTAGATATAGAGTAGTTTTCATTTAGATTGATTTTATTTTATTCATTATAGCTTAGTAATATTTAACTTCCATTGATAGTTTACCACATTGGTGCCCAGACCCGGGATTTAGCTACCAGTAGGGGATTTTTCTTAGGCAATGAGCAAGGGATTAGCCCAGGGATGCAGGAGCAAGGACCCCGGAGGGGTGGGGCTTGGCTATCTCCCTGTACCTCAGGCGCCGATACCTCAGCGAATAGCCATAGTAGGGCATTCATATGCAACTAAGCTAAGGGCAGCTGATGGAGGTACTGAGTCGTATCGGGCGTCGGAGGGGGAAAGAACTTTCAGGCTGACCTACTTCGGGGTACCGGGAGCAACCGTTGACACCCTGAAAGCCTCCCCCCAGTGGGGGCAAGTGGTTCGGTTTAGGCCGCATATGATCTTTTTGTTTATAGGCGGCAATGATATACGCCCCGGTACAGTACCCCGCGAGTTAGCTGACGCAATCAAAGAGGTGGCGCTGGATCTGGAGTGTGAGTCCGGAGGGAGCTGCAAGATCGTGGCAATTGAGAGCCGGACGAGAGTCCGAGGGTTCTCAGCAGCGGATTATCAAGCTATAAAAAATTCTGTTAACCGCGCCCTGAGGTGTCGGTTAATAGAAACGAAGCACCGCTTTGTTTCTCTCACACTCAGCATCCGAGACCTCGACCAGGATGGTGTCCACCTCGACTTGACACCAATCAAGTCCTGTATGACAAGATTGTAGGGCTAACGAAGCGTTGGCTAGAGAGGGACGCCGGGGTTATATCGTTGCGCCTGCCTAAGTCCTGCTTCCCACCCATCATCTTTCCCCAGTAATTTTCTTTTCTGTTTCAGACTTCCTGTGACATATGACCTGACCTAACATTTTTTTCTTGTTCAATATGATCCATTAGTAGGTATTGCTATTTAGTGTACTATTTTTTCTCCATAACATAGAAGTCCGCCGGTTGGCGTCTCTTAATTAGACTATTATTTGGCCGTTGTCTTTGTAACGTAACATTTAGATACATAGCCTATAGGCTCACATGCAAAATGGATAAAGACCATAAAGAGACACCGTCTAGTGGGGTGCTAAGCAAAGCCCCTAAAAATCAAAGGGCGGGACTTCGGGGAGTGTTAAATAGGCTAATTGTGGACTTAAACACTTTCATCACTACTGCTGAACTAGAGGAATTGGAGGCTAGATTAGATAACGTCCAGGCTACCCACGGTCGTATTACGGCTCTGAGTGAGGTGATTGTGGCTGACATGATAGAGGAGGAAGAAATAGATACAGAGTGTAATAATTGCGCCCTCTATGACGAACCTGTCTTTAGAGCGAAGCGACTATTACAGCGTGCTGTCGCAAGTAAGAAGGGAGGCGATAATGAGGCCCATAGAAGGGCTGACCCAAAACATACTGTACACCTCCCTAAGCTCAATCTTTCTACATTTGGTGGCAAGTTAACCGAGTGGTTAGCTTTCTGGGACGTATTTCGATCTACGGTTCATGAATCCTCTTTGGATAATGTCCGCAAGTTTCACTATCTGAAGGGACAAATGGAAGGAGAGGCCTTACATTTAATAGAGGGTTTTGCAGTAGTGGGTGGTAGTTATCTTGAAGCGGTACACCTATTAGAGTCCACATACGGGGATAGAGAGCAGTTGAAGATGGCCCATGTTGTTGCCTTGTTGGGGCTCGCAGAACCACAGTATAAGGTTGATGAGTTGACAAACTTCAGGGCAAATATGGAGTGCCATACTCGATCGCTAGACACCCTAGGGCTTACCACGCAGGAAATGATAGTCATTATCTTGCTTCAGAAGCTTCCTATGGCAATAATTGATAAGGTAAGATCATTTGAGCTGGGGGAATTCAAAACTCAGTTCAGTAAGGAGATCAATAATCTACAGTTGAACAAAGGGAGAATGTATGTGTCGGGAGGGAGTGAGAATGTGTAGAAGAGGGGAACAGTAAGCATGACAGTGGGGACTAAAGTAAAGAAAGAGGGTGCGTATAAGAAACCTGCTCAGATTCTATGTAAGCTATGTAACAACAAACATAAATGGAGTTTCTGCGTAAAATACCCGACAAATGAGACAAAGGTAGCACAGGCGAAAAGATTGAAGCTATGTGTAGGTTGTCTAAGTGGGGAACATGGTAAGCAGGGACAATGTACTGCTACATACTTAAGGCCCTGTCGGCACTGCAAAGGACATCACTTTGATAAGTTGTGTCCTACAGCAGATAAAGTCAAAGACGTAAAAAATGAGGGTACTACAACTGTGGCACTAGGTAGCACGCAAGACACCACTATATTGCCCACAATACAGATTCCCATGGAAGGTAATGACAGTAACAAAGTTTGTCGGGTACTTCTAGATCAAGGGTCTCAACGTTCCTTTATAAAGAGGTCCGTACTAGTGGGACTGAAGCACCGAATCGTAGGGGCTGAGACTCTTCGATTACAGGGCTTCACAGGGGTTACTGATAAACAAGACTACGAGATAGCGGAGATTTCATATTTCTATCGTAAAAACCGGTACTTTATGACTTGTATCGTAGTAGACACCCTACCAGAATATGTATCTGTGGGTGTGAAGAAGGTGGAACACGCATTACGTAGCAAAGGGGTTAACTTGTCAGATCCCATAGGAAATCAGAGTGAGGTGCATGTTCTACTTGGTGTGGATCATTATTATGAAGTAGTATACCCTGGATTTAAAAAGATGTGTGGTGTAATTTTAATCCCCACTAAATTTGGATACTGCATGAGCGGAAAGGTGCATACTACACAGTCAAAGGTCCTGGTCGACACGGTCTCGATATATAGAGTCAATGTAACCGCGGCAGAGGAGTTGGGAAGGGAGGATTCCCAACCTAGTGACCCTAAGATGGCTGCCGAGTTCGACCTGGAACGACTGTGGAGATTGGATCACATAGGCATTAATCCTATGGAGACTGATTATGACTCGGAAGTTGCGCTACAAAGGTTTGACGAGTCTGTGTGCTACTGTGCCTCAGACAAGCAATATAAAGTTAGTTTACCCTGGAAGAACAGTGAGATAAGCCTGCCTACCAACTATGGTTTGGCATTAGGTCGCTTGCGCGCATTGCAGCGGAAATTGTCTAACGAACCGAGCACGCGCCAGGCGTATGACGATGTATTTCGGAGTTATGAGGATAGGGGCTTTATAGAGAGAGTCGATGTCAAGGAACCGTGTAAGAAGGGTAGGGTTCACTATCTGGCCCATCATGGGGTAAAGAAAGACAGCGTCACCACACCAATACGGGTGGTGTATGACTGTTCTGCCCACCAAGGTCAACAACCCAGTCTGAATGACTGCCTGTTGACAGGTCCGTCCATGGTGTCGGACCTGTCCCAACATCTATTGCGGTTTAGGCTGGGAAAGTACGCCTATACCAGTGACATCGAGAAAGCATTCTTGATGGTCAAGCTAAAGGAGGAAGATAGAGATTGTGACGCACCCAGTGCGTGGCAACTTAACCTGATTGTACTCCTTGGTACTCCACTGTGCCGCCGCGGTGCGGTGCCGCTGTGCCGCTGTGCCGTGCTGGCTGCTTATATTGAGTGTGACAACGTATAACTATGTTCTTTGTATCTCTGCAAAGGTCTCGTCATGTGCTAACCAGTGGTGGGTTTTGTTTTGAGCCATGTCGAGACCTTCCATTTAATATGTAGTATCAATAGAGAAGTTGATAGATAAGACAATAGGAATTCAGAGAGAGAGAGTGAGTTAGACTTCAGAGCGAGAGGGTAGCAATGCGCCACGCTGCCGGGGGGGTGGTTGCCAGACGTATGGACCGGTTGGCAGCCCTGCGCTTATAGCTAGGTGCGACAGGGTTGGTAGTACATTGCCGCCTGCCTATGCTGCCTGGGCTGCCCATGTTGTCGTACAGCACATTGCCTGGAGGCTCGCTGTGTGCTCTATGACCAGGTTGCCTAGAACCTTTGAGATTCTAACATCCCTTGCCCTCTCTCCCAATTTCTCACGGTTGCACTCTTTCTCTCTGACGACATTACTCTCATTTCATTCTTCTCTCTATTTAAATGCATACCCTTCCCTTGAGGTCCTAAAGGAGTTTCAGCACTCACCTCTCGTATTACTCTTAGGACAAGCATATATTTACATGTATTAGATTTAAGGGGTTAATGTGAACAGCGATCTTCTTGATGAGGATAGTTGGTGAACGTTCTACATGTTCACGAGTTATATGCCCAGCTCATCATCCAATTTGTGACTAGACTAGTGCCATGTGTAAGAGCCCGACCATGCCCAGGAGTTGTCTGTAGAGGGGCGAGGACTTAGCCTTGATTTGCCTACCGAGCCAGGAGCGAGTGCAGTACCAGAGACTACAGCTCGCTCGTAGTGCCGGTATAGTAGAGTAACGTAATTTATCTGTCCTTGTGTTCTCTACAGTCTTTTCCTGGGTTCTCGCTTTCGGTGCTGGGACTCGTTGTTCCTGTGACTTGGCCTGCTAGCTAGAACACATGGGGATGATGAGTGGGTGATATCTTTATTTTACTATGCATTGCAGCTCTCTTTAAGTTTATGTATGTAACACTTTACAATACACATTACTCACACACAAGACAACACTATTAATACTTTCATGTATCAATTAACTGCACTGTCGTTTTGCTGCTGTGTCCGGAGTTCTATTGCGTAGGGCGCATACGGACTCAGAGGGGAGACAGAGTGAGAGAAGCGAAGTAGCCTATGCGGTAGTAGGCTACCGGCGCAGTACTGTTGCCTGCAACCTTTTAGTTATTCCAAGTATAGATTCATTATTACAATAAGTGACTACTGTTTATGTTCCTTCCATGTGTATTATTAGGTATCTACTGGATCATGAACATCTTGTATGCTACATGCTAGTGCATGTTAGTAGGGGACAGTTATTCTAGTGCACGCGCTTTCAAGTAGGCGTGTACATTTGTCATTTAGCATTTCACTGTCATACCTTTAGCCTGCTTCTATTCTACATTATTAGAGGCTTAATATTAACGTAGTTTCTTGAGTATTGCATTTCTTTAGTCATAACGTAACCTATAAATGTCTGAGGGAGTTTAGCCTCATAGCCTACCCCTGTTGTACACTTTCGCCGAGTTAAGGTACCTCGTTACCATAGACGATAACTCTGTAGGGCGTTGGTGCTTTTGTTGTCTGGAGCATATAGTATTTGGGACTGGAATCGAGCGTGTCGTTGTCACATAAGCCATTTCTGTCCTACGATCAAGAATCCCGAATATGTATTGCCGATCCAGCCGTAACAAAATGGCGACCTTGCACAAGATTCAGTAGTATCCTATCACATGTTTTTTGGAGAACTATTCTATGCTACCTAGTAGAGCTGGCTAGAATTTTCTTGCATATTGGAGGAATTTTTATTGTGTCATTATTGTATTGGTGGACTTGCAGATTGTTTCGTTAGGGGTGTCTAGAGTAGAGTCATTCAAGCATCTTTAACATTTTGTGAGTCGAGACTGCAATTAGTAATAAGCACTTCTTTTTTTTTATGAACAGCAATTGTATAACCAGCACTATGTCTAATGACTCATCATTTACGGGGGAGGATAACACGGTACAGCCTAGTAACCAGCAAGTACAACAGATGTTTAGGGAGGGGAGTGTTATAAGTGGAGAGAGGGATGCCCGGGCATTTTTGCAGACACCTTTGACCGAACAGCGCCTGCAGGCTATTGATTGTTACGGTCTTCGCTGTTTAGCCACGGTTTTTGGGGCGGGACTGTCCTGACAGTTGGCCCAAGAAGAATTTGGTGGCATGTTTGTTGGGTGATGGCGATGGGGCGGTGGGTGGAGTGGGGTCTTGGGGGGTTCCCTCCAAGCCTCCATTCCACTCTACCCCTGAGCTGGGCCCTCAGCCAGCGAGTCTTAGCACGATGCAGCAGGAGGGTTCTCAAGGGCAAGCTGGCTTACCCGTAAACACGTCTCGGTGTGGATCCCCCATTTTGTGCTCTCCCCCCCCAGGCCTGTCTCCTGAGATGTTATTTCAGCTAGAACTAGCTAAGTTTAAGCTGCAGGAGACTCAGATACAACAGGCTAGTATAGAACGGATTAAGCTGCAGGAGACTCAGATACAACAGGCTAGTATAGAACGCATAGAGGTTGCTAGAATCCAAGCCAATCAGGATGCAACCAGGTACCAGGCTGAAATGGATGTCGAGAAGTCTAGAGTAGAGACCACGGGGCGTCATCTCGGTGGTGGGCACCGGGTTACAGACTCACTTTCGCATTTAATTAAGTTAGTACCCGCATTTGATGAGACAGCAGTGACTGAGTTTTTTGCTCGTTTCGAAAAGAAGTGTCGTGAGTATGACTGGCCGGAGGTTAAATGGGCAGCATTAGTTTCATCACGTCTAGTGGGTAAGGGGTTGAAAGCCTACGATGCACTGTCACTGGACGAGAGTGTAGTGTATGGACTGGTGAAGGAGGCTGTGCTCCGGGCCTACGAACTGCAACCCGAAACTTATAGATTGAAGTTCCGTGGCGTGAATAAGAAGAGCGACGTCAGTTTTATGGAGCACGCACGGGACTTAACAGATGCAGGTAATAACTGGTTTCGGTCCGAGCACGCAGAGTCGGCTGAGGAAATTAAGCAACTTTTCTATCTGGAACAGTTTTACAAATGTACTGGAACCGATCTAACGCTGAACATTAAGGAAAAATGTCCCAAGACAGTAGAGGAGGCTGCCAAGATGGCAGACCTCAGATTATCATTGATTCGTGGTTGCGGTGCCGCTCAGAGGGCTGAGTCAGGGCAGAAGGGGCGCTATACCCCACCCACCAGAGTTTTCGATAATAACAAATCCTATGACACACATAACCACACTAAATGCATTGCACCTAATAACACCTACAAACACAAGCCTCTCCCGTTTACTAAAGGTCAGGCCCCTTCTTCGCCCGCACAAGGGAAGAAGCCCATTGGGGATGTGAAATGTTACAAATGTCAGAAGCTAGGCCATTATTCACGTGAGTGCCCTAGTAACACTCCCGCTAAGCCGGTGTCATTGGTTCACAGTATCGGTGTGTCTCTGAAGGCTGCAGCAACTGCCCGGGGTAGGTTGTCAGCAGCTGAGGCACACGCGGTAAAGAAGCGTACGGAAGGCTCGACACCTGTCCGGGACACTTTCTGTAACCATCGGGGACACAGGTTTGTGAGCTGGGGGAGTGAACTACGGAGGGTTGACTTGCTGAGGGATACGGGGGCTTCGCAAACTTTGTTGAGGAACTTCACAGGGAAACCGATAAATGCGGCCAGAGTTGTTGTGGTGCAGGGTATAAATGCTACGAGGTCATACCCACTTGTGAGGTTGGAGTTGAGAGTGGGAGAGGTGTGCAGGGAGCTGGATGTAGGGATCGTTGAGTGTTTGCCAGTTGAGGGCGTCGACCTTCTTCTCGGCAACGACTTTGCGGTGCCCACTTCCGGGACTCCACCCTTAGTCGTTGCCGAGAGGGCGGCCGACGTGGATGGTGAGAATCGGGAATGGGTTGGGAGGTGCCAACAGGATGAGATGGCCTGTGTGGTAACCCGATCTCGCTCTGCGGCTCCTGCACAGCCTAGCACTCAACCTCGGGGACAGTGGAGGAAGGATCAGGAGAAGATTGCTAAGGGCAGGAAAAGGGACATTGATTCTGCTGCACTTCTCGGTGATTCGGTACTTGGACCTATAATAAACACGGGAGTTGACTCTGGCCCAGATATGGTGTGTAACAAGGCAGAGTTGGGTAAGACTTCGCGTGAGGCAAGAGCTGTAGCGAGAGCCACTAAGGCAGTAGAGCCTACTAGCCGGGGTAATGTCTTATTACAAAACCATCTTGATGCATTGACGCCCAGGGACATTAGTGAGCAGCAGCTGCAAGACGCTAGCCTAGCTCGTTATAGCAATGGTGCCATAGAGTTGGAGGAAGATGGGGATGCGAAGCCGGGAGATTTCTTTAGGCTCAACAGGATATTGTACCGCAGATTTCTAGACCCCAAATCGAAGTGGGAGGGCGGTGCGAGGGTAGTAGACCAGGTGGTTGTTCCAAATAAGTATAGAGAGTCCTTATTGTGTCTGGCGCATGATGTGCCGGTGGCGGGTCATTTGGGGGTAACAAAAACATTGGCGGCATTGGGCAGGTTTTTCTGGTGGCCTGGGGTCAAGGCTTATGTCTGTGCATGGGTGGCTGGGTGTGCGACCTGCCAGACAACGGGGAAGCCTAACCAGACAATCCCGAAGGCACCTTTGTTTCCCATACCTGTCACCGGGCCTCCGTTCAGCAAAGTTGTAGTAGATTTGGTTGGCCCTTTCCCGCCTACTAGTAGTGGCAATAAATTCCTGTTGACAATCATGGATGTGGCTACGAGATACCCGGACGCATACCCCATGAGAAACGGCTCGGCAAAGGCAGTTGTTAAAAACTTATTATTGTTCTGTTCCCGTTATGGATTTCCACGTGAGGTGCAGTCAGACCAGGGGAGCAATTTTACATCCAAATTGTTCAAGCAAACCCTTCAGTTGCACGGTATATGTTCTGTAGTGTCGTCAGCCTACCATCCCGAGAGTCAGGGGGTCTTGGAGCGGTGGCACTCGACCCTGAAGAGTATGCTACGCTGTTACTGTGCAGAACATGACACTGATTGGGATTTGGGTCTGCCGTATGTTCTGTTCGCTGCACGTGAAGTCCCAGGAGAGAGCCTGGGGTTCAGTCCAAATCAACTAGTCTTTGGCCATAATGTGAGAGGACCTTTAAGTATGGTGAAAGAGATCTGGGAGGGCGAAGAGAAGCCGGGGTCTGTACTTAAATATATCCTTGAGAGCCGGGAGAGACTTATAGGTTGCATGGCAGCGGCAGGTAATAACTTGGTTAATGCACAGGCGGTCATGAAGCACCAGTATGACGCCAAGGTGAAGCTTCGGGAGTTTTCGGTGGGTCAGGAGGTAATGTTGCTTTTACCTTTGCCTGGACACCCCCTTTCTGCCAAGTTTATTGGGCCGTATGTGGTGGCTAGGAAACTGTCCGACCTTGATTATCTCGTTGCAACACCTGACCGTAGAAAAAAACATCAGTTATGTCATGTTAACCTCATGAAAGAGTATGTGAGACGCCCCTCAGAGCCTCTCACTGTCCCTGTGCTGGCCTGCAGCGGCCAGGGTGGAGAAGGAGGTGGGGACAGTCATGCTGCTGAGGAGGATAGCTGGGACTGTGTCATTTCCGCGGAACAGTGGGCGGGGAATACTGAACAAGAGGCTAGGCAAGCTGTAAGTCACCTGCCTGAGCACCAGGGTGCTGCTGTCCTAGGCCTGTTCAGGTCATACCCCTCTGTTTTCGCCGAACACCCAGGTCTCACTACTCATGTAACGCACGACGTGGACGTCGGTGATAATGTGCCCTTCAAGTCAGTGCCCTACCGTGTGCCCCCGGTAAAGTTGCCAGCTTTACGGGAGGAGTTAAAGTACATGGTTGAGAGAGGGATGATCACTGAAGGTTATGTGAAGTGGACATCACCCGTCACGTTGCAGCCAAAACCTGACGGCAAGGTGCGGTTCTGCATAGATTTTCGTAGGCTAAATGGCTTGACCACTACCAACCCTTACCCTTTGCCTCGAGTTGACGACAGCGTGGACAAGATAGGGAATGCAAAGTACCTTACTAAAATTGATCTTGTAAAAGGCTACTGGCAAGTAACCCTGTCGGACCGAGCTAAGCAAGTTTGTGGTTTTGTGGTAGATGGCAAGACCTACCAATGTAACGTAATGCCTTATGGGCTTAAGAACGCACCTGCCACGTTTCAGAACCTGATGAACGATATTTGTGACGAAATCCCTAACTGCACGGTCTACCTTGATGACGTGATAGTGTATGATGACAATTTTGAAAATCACCTAAGGCACTTAGAGACCCTGTTTGGGAAGTTGCACGATGCTGGGCTGGTGGTGAACCTGAGGAAGTGCGAGTTTGTAAAGGCTACTGTGCAGTATCTTGGCTTCGTGGTCGGGTTAGGCCGGGTGTGCCCCCCCCTGAGCAAGATACAGGCTATCAATATGTTTCCCAGGCCCACCACTAAGCGCCAGGTCATGCGGTTCCTAGGTATGATAGGCTATTATAGGCGCTTCATCCGGGGATACTCTACTGTCTTAGCACCGTTAACTGATCTACTGTCGAAGTCAGTGAAGTTCTGTTGGGCTGCGGAGTGTCAGAGGGCTTTCGACCTAGTCAAGCACCTGCTGTGTACACATCCGATTTTGAGAGCCCCAGACTTCTCCAGGAGTTTTCAGCTGGCGACTGATGCCAGCGGTGTGGGTGCCGGGGCAGTGTTACTGCAGACTGATTCCGAGGGCTTGGAACACCCAGTGAGCTTCTTTTCTCGCAAGTTTAATTCGGCACAAAGGAATTACTCGACTATAGAGAAGGAGCTTCTTGCTATCGTTTTGTCGCTCAAACATTTCGAAGTTTATGTTCCAGCCTACGGCCCGGTAGTGACGATTTATACGGACCATCATCCCTTGAAATTCCTAAATCAGTTTCACAATCGGAATATGCGGTTGACCAGGTGGTCCCTAATGCTCCAAGAGTATAATCTCAACATTCAGCATATTGCCGGGAGTGAGAACGTGATAGCAGATTGTCTATCAAGGGTTGATGATCCAGGATAGTCGTGCACGGTGTGTGGGTTGAGCAGGAGTAAAATTAGGCTATCATAACGCCGTCCAAAAAGATTATAAAACAATAAAATAAACGAGAACATTTTTTTTTAGTTTTGTAAGTCTTTATTGTTGTAGCATGATGCATGCGATATTGTGTTTTATGTATAATTCACACTTCAGTTGTTGTGCACCTTTTGCAATTAGTGGCAGCTAAGGGTAGCAGGTCGGTTGGTTGCCTGTCAGATTTTGATAATGCTTCTAAGGTCGATTATCTAAAATCTTGGGGGGGCTGTGACGCACCCAGTGCGTGGCAACTTAACCTGATTGTACTCCTTGGTACTCCACTGTGCCGCCGCGGTGCGGTGCCGCTGTGCCGCTGTGCCGTGCTGGCTGCTTATATTGAGTGTGACAACGTATAACTATGTTCTTTGTATCTCTGCAAAGGTCTCGTCATGTGCTAACCAGTGGTGGGTTTTGTTTTGAGCCATGTCGAGACCTTCCATTTAATATGTAGTATCAATAGAGAAGTTGATAGATAAGACAATAGGAATTCAGAGAGAGAGAGTGAGTTAGACTTCAGAGCGAGAAGGTAGCAATGCGCCACGCTGCCGGGGGGTGGTTGCCAGACGTATGGACCGGTTGGCAGCCCTGCGCTTATAGCTAGGTGCGACAGGGTTGGTAGTACATTGCCGCCTGCCTATGCTGCCTGGGCTGCCCATATGTTGTCGTACAGCACATTGCCTGGAGGCTCGCTGTGTGCTCTATGACCAGGTTGCCTAGAACCTTTGAGATTCTAACATCCCTTGCCCTCTCTCCCAATTTCTCACGGTTGCACTCTTTCTCTCTGACGACATTACTCTCATTTCATTCTTCTCTCTATTTAAATGCATACCCTTCCCTTGAGGTCCTAAAGGAGTTTCAGCACTCACCTCTCGTATTACTCTTAGGACAAGCATATATTTACATGTATTAGATTTAAGGGGTTAATGTGAACAGCGATCTTCTTGATGAGGATAGTTGGTGAACGTTCTACATGTTCACGAGTTATATGCCCAGCTCATCATCCAATTTGTGACTAGACTCAGTGTTTTTTTTTTTTTTTTTTTTTTTTTTTTCTATATTCCAACTACTCCCTCTCGGGCATAGGCTGAAAGCCTGTACATTCCACCGCTCAACACGGTGAAGCCCGTGAGGTCTTGTTCCAGTCTGGGGAGTGAGACATGTGAAGCATCCATCATGGCTCAAAGCAGCTCCATCTCTGAAGCGGCTGGTTGCTTCGCTCAAGTGCTTCACCGTCTCACCCTCCAGACTCAGACCCTCACTCTCACAACGCCACCTATTGAGCAGTAAACTCACTAGGCATTGTCCCCCTGTAACATATTTTGAATATGGGAATATTCATACAGTGTTATTTAATCAGGGAACAATGAGGGTATTTTTTTGGCATTTCGGTGGGCTTTGTGGTAATGCACTGATACTAGGTACAGCACAAATTCAATCCCAATAATATCTTCCCATTGACATATCGGGATTTGAACCCGGGTCCATTGGATTACCAATCCAGTGGCATGACCACTCCACCACACCTCCCCTAATGACTAGTTAGACATGACTAGTGCCATGTGTAAGAGCCCGACCATGCCCAGGAGTTGTCTGTAGAGGGGCGAGGACTTAGCCTTGATTTGCCTACCGAGCCAGGAGCGAGTGTAGTACCAGAGACTACAGCTCGCTCGTAGTGCCGGTATAGTAGAGTAACGTAATTTATCTGTCCTTGTGTTCTCTGCAGTCTTTTCCTGGGTTCTCGCTTTCGGTGCTGGGACTCGTTGTTCCTGTAACTTGGCCTGCTAGCTAGAACACATGGGGATGATGAGTGGGTTATATCTTTATTTTACTATGCATTGCAGCTCTCTTTAAGTTTATGTATATAACACTTTACAATACACATTACTCACACACAAGACAACACTATTAATACTTTCATGTATCAATTAACTGCACTGTCGTTTTGCTGCTGTGTCCGGAGTTCCGTTGCGTAGGGCGCATACGGACTCAGAGGGGAGACAGAGTGAGAGAAGCGAAGTAGCCTATGCGGTAGTAGGCTACCGGCGCAGTACTGTTGCCTGCAACCTTTTAGTTATTCCAAGTATAGATTCATTCTTATAATAAGTGACTACTATTTATGTTCCTTCCATGTGTATTATTAGGTATCTACTGGATCATGAACATCTTGTATGCTACATGCTAGTGCATGTTAGTAGGGGACAGTTATTCTAGTGCACGCGCTTTCAAGTAGGCGTGTACATTTGTCATTTAGCATTTCACTGTCATACCTTTAGCCTGCTTCTATTCTACATTATTAGAGGCTTAATATTAACGTAGTTTCTTGAGTATTGCATTTCTTTAGTAATAACGTAACCTATAAATGTCTGAGGGAGTTTAGCCTCATAGCCTACCCCTGTTGTACACTTTCGCCGAGTTAAGGTACCTCGTTACCATAGACGATAACTCTGTAGGGCGTTGGTGCTTTTGTTGTCTGGAGCATATAGTATTTGGGACTGGAATCGAGCGTGTCGTTGTCACATAAGCCATTTCTGTCCTACGATCAAGAATCCCGAATATGTATTGCCGATCCAGCCGTAACAAAATGGCGACCTTGCACAAGATTCAGTAGTATCCTATCACATGTTTTTTGGAGAACTATTCTATGCTACCTAGTAGAGCTGGCTAGAATTTTCTTGCGTATTGGAGGAATTTTTATTGTGTCATTATTGTATTGGTGGACTTGCAGATTGTTTCGTTGGGGGTGTCTAGAGTAGAGTCATTCAAGCATCTTTAACATTTTGTGAGTCGAGACTGCAATTAGTAATAAGCACTTCTTTTTTTTTATGAACAGCAATTGTATAACCAGCACTATGTCTAATGACTCATCATTTACGGGGGAGGATAACACGGTACAGCCTAGTAACCAGCAAGTACAACAGATGTTTGGGGAGGGGAGTGTTATAAGTGGAGAGAGGGATGCCCGGGCATTTTTGCAGACACCTTTGACCGAACAGCGCCTGCAGGCTATTGATTGTTACGGTCTTCGCTGTTTAGCCACGGTTTTGGGGCGGGACTGTCCTGACAGTTGGCCCAAGAAGAATTTGGTGGCATGTTTGTTGGGTGATGGCGATGGAGCGGTGGGTGGAGTGGGGTCTTGGGGGGGTTCCCTCCAAGCCTCCATTCCACTCTACCCCTGAGCTGGGCCCTCAGCCAGCGAGTCTTAGCACGATGCAGCAGGAGGGTTCTCAAGGGCAAGCTGGCTTACCCGTAAACACGTCTCGGTGTGGATCCCCCATTTTGTGCTCTCCCCCCCCAGGCCTGTCTCCTGAGATGTTATTTCAGCTAGAACTAGCTAAGTTTAAGCTGCAGGAGACTCAGATACAACAGGCTAGTATAGAACGCATAGAGGTTGCTAGAATCCAAGCCAATCAGGATGCAACCAGGTACCAGGCTGAAATGGATGTCGAGAAGTCTAGAGTAGAGACCACGGGGCGTCATCTCGGTGGTGGGCACCGGGTTACAGACTCACTTTCGCATTTAATTAAGTTGGTACCCGCATTTGATGAGACAGCAGTGACTGAGTTTTTTGCTCGTTTCGAAAAGAAGTGTCGTGAGTATGACTGGCCGGAGGTTAAATGGGCAGCATTAGTTTCATCACGTCTAGTGGGTAAGGGGTTGAAAGCCTACGATGCACTGTCACTGGACGAGAGTGTAGTGTATGGACTGGTGAAGGAGGCTGTGCTCCGGGCCTACGAACTGCAACCCGAAACTTATAGATTGAAGTTCCGTGGCGTGAATAAGAAGAGCGACGTCAGTTTTATGGAGCACGCACGGGACTTAACAGATGCAGGTAATAACTGGTTTCGGTCCGAGCACGCAGAGTCGGCTGAGGAAATTAAGCAACTTTTCTATCTGGAACAGTTTTACAAATGCACTGGAACCGATCTAATGCTGAACATTAAGGAAAAATGTCCCAAGACAGTAGAGGAGGCTGCCAAGATGGCAGACCTCAGATTATCATTGATTCGTGGTTGCGGTGCCGCTCAGAGGGCTGAGTCAGGGCAGAAGGGGCGCTATACCCCACCCACCAGAGTTTTCGATAATAACAAATCCTATGACACACATAACCACACTAAATGCATTGCACCTAATAACACCTACAAACACAAGCCTCTCCTGTTTACTAAAGGTCAGGCCCCTTCTTCGCCCGCACAAGGGAAGAAGCCCATTGGGGATGTGAAATGTTACAAATGTCAGAAGCTAGGCCATTATTCACGTGAGTGCCCTAGTAACACTTCCGCTAAGCCGGTGTCATTGGTTCACAGTATCGGTGTGTCTCTGAAGGCTGCAGCAACTGCCCGGGGTAGGTTGCCAGCAGCTGAGGCACACGCGGTAAAGAAGCGTACGGAAGGCTCGACACCTGTCCGGGACACTTTCTGTAGCCATCGGGGACACGGGTTTGTGAGCTGGGGGAGTGAACTACGGAGGGTTGACTTGCTGAGGGATACGGGGGCTTCGCAAACTTTGTTGTTGTTGTTGTTGAGGAACTTCACAGGGAAACCGATAAATGCGGCCAGAGTTGTTGTGGTGCAGGGTATAAATGCTACGAGGTCATACCCACTTGTGAGGTTGGAGTTGAGAGTGGGAGAGGTGTGCAGGGAGCTGGATGTAGGGATCGTTGAGTGTTTGCCAGTTGAGGGCGTCGACCTTCTTCTCGGCAACGACTTTGCGGTGCCCACTTCCGGGACTCCACCCTTAGTCGTTGCCGAGAGGGCGGCCGACGTGGATGGTGAGAATCGGGAATGGGTTGGGAGGTGCCAACAGGATGAGATGGCCTGTGTGGTAACCCGATCTCGCTCTGCGGCTCCTGCACAGCCTAGCACTCAACCTCGGGGACAGTGGAGGAAGGATCAGGAGAAGGTTGCTAAGGGCAGGAAAAGGGACATTGATTCTGCTGCACTTCTCGGTGATTCGGTACTTGGACCTATAATAAACACGGGAGTTGACTCTGGCCCAGATATGGTGTGTAACAAGGCAGAGTTGGGTAAGACTTCGCGTGAGGCAAGAGCTGTAGCGAGAGCCACTAAGGCAGTAGAGCCTACTAGCCGGGGTAATGTCTTATTACAAAACCATCTTGATGCATTGACGCCCAGGGACATTAGTGAGCAGCAGCTGCAAGACGCTAGCCTAGCTCGTTATAGCAATGGTGCCATAGAGTTGGAGGAAGATGGGGATGCGAAGCCGGGAGATTTCTTTAGGCTCAACAGGATATTGTACCGCAGATTTCTAGACCCAAAATCGAAGTGGGAGGGCGGTGCGAGGGTAGTAGACCAGGTGGTTGTTCCAAATAAGTATAGAGAGTCCTTATTGTGTCTGGCGCATGATGTGCCGGTGGCGGGTCATTTGGGGGTAACAAAAACATTGGCGGCATTGGGCAGGTTTTTCTGGTGGCCTGGGGTCAAGGCTGATGTCTGTGCATGGGTGGCTGGGTGTGCGACCTGCCAGACAACGGGGAAGCCTAACCAGACCATCCCGAAGGCACCTTTGTTTCCCATACCTGTCACCGGGCCTCCGTTCAGCAAAGTTGTAGTAGATTTGGTTGGCCCTTTCCCGCCTACTAGTAGTGGCAATAAATTCCTGTTGACAATCATGGATGTGGCTACGAGATACCCGGACGCATACCCCATGAGAAACGGCTCGGCAAAGGCAGTTGTTAAAAACTTATTATTGTTCTGTTCCCGTTATGGATTTCCACGTGAGGTGCAGTCAGACCAGGGGAGCAATTTTACATCCAAATTGTTCAAGCAAACCCTTCAGTTGCACGGTATATGTTCTGTAGTGTCGTCAGCCTACCATCCCGAGAGTCAGGGAGTCTTGGAGCGGTGGCACTCGACCCTGAAGAGTATGCTACGCTGTTACTGTGCAGAACATGACACTGATTGGGATTTGGGTCTGCCGTATGTTCTGTTCGCTGCACGTGAAGTCCCAGGAGAGAGCCTGGGGTTCAGTCCAAATCAACTAGTCTTTGGCCATAATGTGAGAGGACCTTTAAGTATGGTGAAAGAGATCTGGGAGGGCGAAGAGAAGCCGGGGTCTGTACTTAAATATATCCTTGAGAGCCGGGAGAGACTTATAGGTTGCATGGCAGCGGCAGGTAATAACTTGGTTAATGCACAGGCGGTCATGAAGCACCAGTATGACGCCAAGGTGAAGCTTTGGGAGTTTTCGGTGGGTCAGGAGGTAATGTTGCTTTTACCTTTGCCTGGACACCCCCTTTCTGCCAAGTTTATTGGGCCGTATGTGGTGGCTAAGAAACTGTCCGACCTTGATTATCTCGTTGCAACACCTGACCGTAGGAAAAAACATCAGTTATGTCATGTTAACCTCATGAAAGAGTATGTGAGACGCCCCTCAGAGCCTCTCACTGTCCCTGTGCTGGCCTGCAGCGGCCAGGGTGGAGAAGGAGGTGGGGACAGTCATGCTGCTGAGGAGGATAGCTGGGACTGTGTCATTTCCGCGGAACAGTGGGCGGGGAATACTGAACAAGAGGCTAGGCAAGCTGTAAGTCACCTGCCTGAGCACCAGGGTGCTGCTGTCCTAGGCCTGTTCAGGTCATACCCCTCTGTTTTCGCCGAACACCCAGGTCTCACTACTCAGGTAACGCACGACGTGGACGTCGGTGATAATGTGTCCTTCAAGTCAGTGCCCTACCGTGTGCCCCCGGTAAAGTTGCCAGCTTTACGGGAGGAGTTAAAGTACATGGTTGAGAGAGGGATGATCACTGAAGGTTATGTGAAGTGGACATCACCCGTCACGTTGCAGCCAAAACCTGACGGCAAGGTGCGGTTCTGCATAGATTTTCGTAGGCTAAATGGCTTGACCACTACCAACCCTTACCCTTTGCCTCGAGTTGACGACAGCGTGGACAAGATAGGGAATGCAAAGTACCTTACTAAAATTGATCTTGTAAAAGGCTACTGGCAAGTACCCCTGTCGGACCGAGCTAAGCAAGTTTGTGGTTTTGTGGTAGATGGCAAGACCTACCAATGTAACGTAATGCCTTATGGGCTTAAGAACGCACCTGCCACGTTTCAGAACCTGATGAACGATATTTGTGACGAAATCCCTAACTGCACGGTCTACCTTGATGACGTGATAGTGTATGATGACAATTTTGAAAATCACCTAAGGCACTTAGAGACCCTGTTTGGGAAGTTGCACGATGCTGGGCTGGTGGTGAACCTGAGGAAGTGCGAGTTTGTAAAGGCTACTGTGCAGTATCTTGGCTTCGTGGTCGGGTTAGGCCGGGTGTGCCCCCCCCTGAGCAAGATACAGGCTATCAATATGTTTCCCAGGCCCACCACTAAGCGCCAGGTCATGCGGTTCCTAGGTATGATAGGCTATTATAGGCGCTTCATCCGGGGATACTCTACTGTCTTAGCACCGTTAACTGATCTACTGTCGAAGTCAGTGAAGTTCTGTTGGGCTGCGGAGTGTCAGAGGGCTTTCGACCTAGTCAAGCACCTGCTGTGTACACATCCGATTTTGAGAGCCCCAGACTTCTCCAGGAGTTTTCAGCTGGCGACTGATGCCAGCGGTGTGGGTGCCGGGGCAGTGTTACTGCAGACTGATTCCGAGGGCTTGGAACACCCAGTGAGCTTCTTTTCTCGCAAGTTTAATTCGGCACAAAGGAATTACTCGACTATAGAGAAGGAGCTTCTTGCTATCGTTTTGTCGCTCAAACATTTCGAAGTTTATGTTCCAGCCTACGGCCCGGTAGTGACGATTTATACGGACCATCATCCCTTGAAATTCCTAAATCAGTTTCACAATCGGAATATGCGGTTGACCAGGTGGTCCCTAATGCTCCAAGAGTATAATCTCAACATTCAGCATATTGCCGGGAGTGAGAACGTGATAGCAGATTGTCTATCAAGGGTTGATGATCCAGGATAGTCGTGCACGGTGTGTGGGTTGAGCAGGAGTAAAATTAGGCTATCATAACGCCGTCCAAAAAGATTATAAAACAATAAAATAAACGAGAATTTTTTTTTTAGTTTTGTAAGTCTTTATTGTTGTAGCATGATGCATGCGATATTGTGTTTTATGTATAATTCACACTTCAGTTGTTGTGCACCTTTTGCAATTAGTGGCAGCTAAGGGTAGCAGGTCGGTTGGTTGCCTGTCAGATTTTGATAATGCTTCTAAGGTCGATTATCTAAAGTCTTGGGGGGGCTGTGACGCACCCAGTGCGTGGCAACGTAACCTGATTGTACTCCTTGGTACTCCACTGTACCACCACGGTACCACGCTGTACCATGCTGGCTGCTTATATTGAGTGTGACAACGTATAACTATGTTCTTTGTATCTCTGCAAAGGTCTCGTCATTTGCTAACCAGTGGTGGGTTTTGTTTTAAGCCATGTCGAGACCTTCCATTTAATATGTAGTATCAATAGAGAAGTTGATAGATGAGATGATAGGAATTCAGAGAGAGAGAGTGAGTTAGACTTCAGAGCGAGAGGGTAGCGGTGCGCCACGCTGCCGGGGGGGTGGTTGCCAGACGTATGGACCGGTTGGCAGCCCTGCGCTTATAGCTAGGTGCGACAGGGTTGGTAGTACATTGCCGCCTGCCTATGCTGTCTGGGCTGCCCATGTTGTCGTACAGCACATTGCCTGGAGGCTCGCTGTGTGCTCTATGACCAGGTTGCCTAGAACCTTTGAGACTCTAACATCCCTTGCCCTCTCTCCCAATTTCTCACGGTTGCACTCTTTCTCTCTGACGACATTACTCTCATTTCATTCTTCTCTCTATTTAAATGCATACCCTTCCCTTGAGGTCCTAAAGGAGTTTCAGCACTCACCTCTCGTATTACTCTTAGGACAAGCATATATTTACATGTATTAGATTTAAGGGGTTAATGTGAACAGCGATCTTCTTGATGAGGATAGTTGGTGAACGTTCTACATGTTCACGAGTTATATGCCCAGCTCATCATCCAATTTGTGACTAGACTAGTGCCATGTGTAAGAGCCCGACCATGCCCAGGAGTTGTCTGTAGAGGGGTGAGGACTTAGCCTTGATTTGCCTACCGAGCCAGGAGCGAGTGCAGTACCAGAGACTACAGCTCGCTCGTAGTGCCGGTATAGTAGAGTAACGTAATTTATCTGTCCTTGTGTTCTCTACAGTCTTTTCCTGGGTTCTCGCTTTCGGTACTGGGACTCGTTGTTCCTGTGACTTGGCCTGCTAGCTAGAACACATGGGGATGATGAGTGGGTTATATCTTTATTTTACTATGCATTGCAGCTCTCTTTAAGTTTATGTTTGTAACACTTTACAATACACATTACTCACACACAAGACAACACTATTAATACTTTCATGTATCAATTAACTGCACTGTCGTTTTGCTGCTGTTTCCGGAGTTCTATTGCGTAGGGCGCATACGGACTCAGAGGGGAGACAGAGTGAGAGAAGCGAAGTAGCCTATGCGGTAGTAGGCTACCGGCGCAGTACTGTTGCCTGCAACCTTTTAGTTATTCCAAGTATAGATTCATTCTTATAATAAGTGACTACTATTTATGTTCCTTCCATGTGTATTATTAGGTATCTACTGGATCATGAACATCTTGTATGCTACATGCTAGTGCATGTTAGTAGGGGACAGTTATTCTAGTGCACGCGCTTTCAAGTAGGCGTGTACATTTGTCATTTAGCATTTCACTGTCATACCTTTAGCCTGCTTCTATTCTACATTATTAGAGGCTTAATATTAACGTAGTTTCTTGAGTATTGCATTTCTTTAGTAATAACGTAACCTATAAATGTCTGAGGGAGTTTAGCCTCATAGCCTACCCCTGTTGTACACTTTCGCCGAGTTAAGGTACCTCGTTACCATAGACGATAACTCTGTAGGGCGTTGGTGCTTTTGTTGTCTGGAGCATATAGTATTTGGGACTGGAATCGAGCGTGTCGTTGTCACATAAGCCATTTCTGTCCTACGATCAAGAATCCCGAATATGTATTGCCGATCCAGCCGTAACACCGTGTAGGGTTAGGGTTATTATCAAGCCGTTTATTGTAACTCCTACCTCTTTAAATATATGGCGGTATAGGGTTACGGGTTATTATCAAGCCGTTTATTGTAATTCTTACCTCTTTAAATATATGGTGGTATAGGGTTACGGGTTATTATCAAGCCGTTTATTGTAACTCTTACCTCTTTAAATATATGGCGGTATAGGGTTACGGGTTATTATCAAGCCGTTTATTGTAACTCCTACCTCTTTAAATATATGGCGGTATAGGGTTACGGGTTATTATCAAGCCGTTTATTGTAACTCCTACCTCTTTAACACCTTACGAGCGGCCTATGCGGTTTATTTATATGTACCGCCCAGCGGGGTGTTTTTAGCCAAAATAGGGCTGTTTACGTGATCATTTTCATGCCTAAATAAGACCCAGAACGTAAAACAAGTATCTATCCCTGAAAGGGCATAAACAGAGCTTTCGAATGACACCATAACGATCCTTTTATGATGGCTAGTTTTCTTGCAATAACCGTGCAACGCGAGTGCAAAAAGCATGTAATTAGGCACTTTCCCCATACAATTCCGTATATAGCGAGTGAGAGAGGGAGGGAGGAGGTGGGATTCGTGTCAGTAGGTTCGCCGCGGTGGTCGGGAGCAGTCATACGCTCGCTACTCTCCTGCCACCACTTGTCTCTCTCTCTCAGCCACATTACGTGCTGAAATTGCCACACGATATATGTCGAGCGCCGCCACATAGTCCAGCTTTATTTAACTCGACTTATGTTGCGCGCCGCTAATTAAGGGTTAAATATATGGCGGTATAGGGTTACGGGTTATTATCAAGCCGTTTATTGTAACTCCTACCTCTTTAAATATATGGCCGTGTAGGGTTAGGGTTATTATCAAGCCGTTTATTGTAACTCCTACCTCTTTAAATATATGGCGGTTACGGGTTATTATCAAGCCGTTTATTGTAACTCTTACCTCTTTAAATATATGGCGGTATAGGGTTTCGGGTTATTATCAAGCCGTTTATTGTAACTCCTACCTCTTTAAATATATGGCGGTATAGGGTTACAGGTTATTATCAAGCCATTTATTGTAACTCCTACCTCTTTAAATATATGGCCGTGTAGGGTTAGGGTTATTATCAAGCGTTTATTGTAACTCCTACCTCTTTAAATATATGGCGGTATAGGGTTACGGGTTATTATCAAGCCGTTTATTGTAACTCTTACCTCTTTAATATGGCGGTATAGGGTTACGGGATATTATCAAGCCGTTTATTGTAACTCTTACCTCTTTAAATATATGGCGGTATAGGGTTACGGGTTATTATCAAGCCGTTTATTGTAACTCCTACCTCTTTAAATATATGGCGGTATAGGGTTACGGGTTATTATCAAGCCGTTTATTGTAACTCCTACCTCTTTAAATATATGGCCGTGTAGGGTTAGGGTTATTATCAAGCCGTTTATTGTAACTCCTACCTCTTTAAATATATGGCGGTATAGGGTTACGGGTTATTATCAAGCCGTTTAGTGTAACTCTTACCTCTTTAAATATATGGCGGTATATGGTTACGGGTTATTATCAAGCCGTTTATTGTAACTCTTACCTCTTTAAATACATGGCGGTATAGGGTTACAGGTTATTATCAAGCCGTTTATTGTAACTCCTACCTCTTTAAATATATGGCGGTATAGGGTTACGGGTTATTATCAAGCCGTTAATTGTAACTCCTACCTCTTTAAATATATGGCGGTATAGGGTTACGGGTTATTATCAAGCCGTTTATTGTAACTCCTACCTCTTTAAATATATGGCGGTATAGGGTTACGGGTTATTATCAAGCCGTTTATTGTAACTCCTACCTCTTTAAATATATGGCCGTGTAGGGTTACGGGTTATTATCAAGCCGTTTATTGTAACTCCTACCTCTTTAAATATATGGCAGTGTAGGGTTACGGGTTATTATCAAGCCGTTTATTGTAACTCCTACCTCTTTAAATATATGGCAGTGTAGGGTTACGGGTTATTATCAAGCCGTTTATTGTAACTCCTACCTCTTTAAATATATGGCAGTGTAGGGTTACGGGTTATTATCAAGCCATTTATTGTAACTCCTACCTCTTTAAATATATGGCAGTGTAGGGTTACGGGTTATTATCAAGCCGTTTATTGTAACTCCTACCTCTTTAAATATATGGCAGTGTAGGGTTACGGGTTATTATCAAGCCGTTTATTGTAACTCCTACCTCTTTAAATATATGGCAGTGTAGGGTTACGGGTTATTATCAAGCCGTTTATTGTAACTCCTACCTCTTTAAATATATGGCAGTGTAGGGTTACGGGTTATTATCAAGCCGTTTATTGTAACACCTACCTCTTTACCCGAACTGTCTCCCTGAATCCATCTTTCCATCGTCATATGATTTAAATTGCTTTAAATTCCGTGTGTCCAGACATTTTGGGTCGAACATTCCTTGATTTTGGCCCTGTCACTCTTTCAACTCTGGGGGAAGCACTCGCCACAGGCAGTTTTACCTTTTGTCTCCCTCATCGACATAGAAAAACAAAAATGGCATTGCAGGGAAAAAATTTGATGGTCCATTGGTAACTCACTGGCGGTAGGGTTACGACAAATGATCAATACATTTGATACAACACCTGAGACTTCTGTGTGGTGCCGAGTCACCTGGTGAGGGTTGCTTTATCTACTGTGTGTTGTTATTTTGCTGTACTAGTTGATTTACATGCTAAGATTTTATGGAGGGATTTGTATTTTTTGTATCTATTTGTTCATTTATTCACTATGTTTTACTTTCATCCCAAGACCTCCATAAAGCTTAAAAAATAATCCACCCAAGACCCTCTTTCAAGATAAATTTGTACATTTTTCGGTAGAAAATGTCCCGGCCGAAGGCCGATTATGACACGAAAGGTCTTAATATTGACAAAGAAATGGGGCGAAAGGTCATACAATTTGAAAACTAATGGGGTTAAACATGAGGGAGAAGGGGAGCCAGAAAAACTACATAGCCTACCTCCCCTTCATTATCGAGACTCCTGTGTGGTGGTGAGTCAGCTGGTGAGGGTTACTTGGTGGTGTTGTGTTATTATTTTACAATTTGTCAGCGTTATATACTTTGATTTTAATTATTGACCTATATCCCTCCAATACTTCATTATTTGCACAGTAAGGTTATTTAGTTCGTGTACACGGAGTACACAGTGCGGTTTTAGGAGGGGAAGAGAGTGCGTGGATCAGATGTTTGCAGTAAGACAGTTATGCGAGAAGTATTTAGAGAAGCATAAGGAGATATTTTGGGCTTTTATGGACTTGGAAAAAGCTATGATCGTGTGGACCGTGAAGCAATGTGGAAGGTGTTAAGGATTTATGAAATAGGAGGAAATTTGTTAGAAGCAGTTAAGAGTTTTTATGAAGGGAGCAGAGCATGTGTGAGAGTAGGAAATGGTGAGTTGAGTGAATGGTTTGAGGTAAAGGTAGGTTTGCAACAGGGTTGTGTAATGTCACCATGGCTGTTTAATATGTTTATGGATGGTGTGGTGAGGGAGGTGAAAAGGAGAACTATGGGAAGAGGATTGGGTTTAGTAGGAAAGAATGGTAGAGATTGAGAGTTGAATCAGTTGCTGTTCGCTGATGACACAGCATTGGTGGCGGATTCTGATGAGAAACTGCAGCGGGTAGTCAAAGAGTTTGGTGTGGTTTGTGGAAGGAGGAAACTGAAGGTGAACGTCAATAAAAGTAAAGTAATGGTGTGTAATAGGGGAGAGCATAGGGTGAATCTAGATGTGAGGCTGGATGGGGAAATATTGGAACAAGTAGAGTGTTTTAAATATCTAGGAGGAACGATAAGCAGGAGTGGAGGTATGGAAGTGGAGGTAAAACAGAGAGTGTGTGAAGGAAGGAAGGTTTTCGGATAAATGGGAAGTATGTGGAAGACGAGAAATCTCGGAGTGAGAGTAAAAAGTGCACTGTATCAAGGAATTGTTGTGCCAACAGTGATGTATGGGGCTGAGACATGGGCTCTGAAGAAAAAGGAGAAAAGAGGGCTGGATGTGATGGAGATGAGCTGCTTGAGGAGTATGTGTGAAGTTACTCGTAGAGACAGATTGAGGAATGAAGAGATACGTAGGAGAGTGGGGCAGCAGGAACATTTGTCAGCCAGAGTGGACAGAAGGGTGTGTGACGCCTCCCGGCGCTAGCAGAATGGTTGCGTGGGGCATTGCAGCTCGCTAGCGCTCGCCAGGATGGGGGGATGGGCTACAGTTGTCCTAGAATGATCTGCTTTATGTTATTAGTGTCGTGTTGCCACAGACAGTCTAGAAATGGTCTTTGTTTTGGTCTGTGACCGCGCCTTGTATTTTATATTCGCTATAATATAAATGTTGCTTGGGTGGGAGGCGAGCGAGAGAGGGTGAGGGAGTACACCTGGCAGCGGGGGTGAGCTATGCCGCGGCTCGCTTGGGCGCTGACGGCGTTGGCGGCCGGGTGGTCAACTAGTCCCTACCCCTCGCGGCCTCGTGTTTTTTACCAGCTCAGAGCTTGCCTGACACGCGTATCGTCTACATCCTTTGCAATTCTGTCCCCCATACTCGCCACTTTGCATACTATTTCTCTCTCTCGACTTCTCCTTTCTCATTCTCTAATCTTTATTAAACTCAACATCCCTTCTGGTTTCAGCATAGACGTTCACCATCGGCCAGTCGTATTGTACGCGAAGCTCTCAGATATTTTTATGTATGAGGTTAGAGAGACGGACTTTTCCGTGTGTGTCCTCTCTCGGGAAGGTTGTAGACCGGTATATGTCTCCCTGGCAAGGTGTTGAGTGATTCTGCTTGGTTATTTAAAGCTAGACTAGGGGTAAGGTTACTGTGTCGTTGTCTCCGATGTGTGCAGTGTTAGCTAAGCCCTGCACGACATCGACAGGTACTGTGGGAGCCTAAGTTGTCTTCGGGTGGGTTTACTTTGCGAGCACAGCGCTGTGGTGTGAGAGGGCCATAGCCTATCCCTCACAACATAGTGCTGCCTCTTTGTGTTGACTTCTGAGGGATCGCCAGGATAGAACTAGGTACTAGAGACCTAGATTTATCAAGAGAGCATCCCCGTCATATAACGTAATCTTCATTATACCACCTTCGGACAACGTTAGGCTACGAGCCGCATGCTCGCCCATTGTTGCCCTGCCTTGATACCCCAGCTAGACTTTATTAACTGAGCAGACACTGGTTAGAGATAAGCCCCCATTATTATATGTATGCAGCATTATTATTCACTGCACTTTTGAGCCGAGGTTGTTATTGAGTTGCACAACCCTAGTAGGCTGTTGCGTTGTGTCACGAAGCATTTCTTTAGTTGTCGAGCATTGCTACCTTTGCGCAGTCTTTATTATTCGCCTGCCTATTATTACTATATGTCCTAGCATTTATTGTGACCCGTATTCTGCATTATAATTGTTAAAGATTCTTTACGAACATCTTCCCAGCATCAGACTTATTTCAGAAGTTTCCAGTTGATGTTGCAGGACTAGCATTGCACTTTCTTTATTACAGGAGTGCCAGTTATTTGAGTATCTACCGTAACGTTAATTAATCACGTTAACTATCTTTTCTTTGTGTAACCTAATCGAGTAATCTTTTACTGTTTGAGAATAGGCTGTTTCATCGAGTGGCAGCCTAGTGTGTGTGCACCAGTTACCGAGTCATAGGATACCTCGTTGTCCAGGCACGACTCAGGGCGGTAATGGTGTTTTGTTTTCCAGTGTTTAAGGCAGGGGTTGGATCTAGTGTTACCGTTGTTGCATTTTGCCATTATCTAGTCCAATGTTGAAGAGCCCTGTGTCTTTGAGAACCTGGATCGTAACAAATGGCGACCTAGCTCAGGATCTTGTGAACTAAGAGATAATTGCAGGATTGTTGTGGTCATTTGTTTTATTGAGGAATATAGTGGGCAAGTTAATTTTTTTTGGCAAAGTAGTATAGCACTTGAGAGTCTTCAGACATTTTTGGCAAGTGAATAGTGCTACATAAGAGTTTGGGGTACTTCTTTTCTGAATATTGTGGTGAGAAATTTTTGTGAGCATCATGTCTTATACCGGGTCAGAGGAGAATGGAGACACAGTACGTAATGTCGAAACTGAGGAACAGCAGCATGATGAAAGGGTTAATCGGGTGAACTGTGAGGAGGATGCTAGGATATTTTTGCAATGGCCTGTTACTGCCGAGCGGTTGGAGGGTATGGATCGGTACGGTCTTCAATGCCTGGCCACAGCTATCGGTCATGCGGTTACTAGCAGCATGACCAAGGATAACTTGATAACGTGTGTACTGGGCAGGGTGACTGGTGAGCGAGATGGGTTGAGTGCTCAGAGCCCTTCGGCCATGCTTCCCCTACACTCGACTCCCAGCCATCCCAGTAGTTTGCCGACCCCGGGTACGCTTCCACAGGTGGGTGGTGACTGGCAGGGTGGGTTGCCCCTGGGGGGACCACCGGTAATTTCAAACATTGTAGCACCTTCACCTCCTCAAGGGTTATCTCCAGAATTATTGCTTCAGCTCGAATTAGCTAAGATCGAAGAGAGAAAGGCTATCAGGGCGGGTGAGCAGCAAATAGAATTAGCCAAGATAGAAGAGAGAAAAACTATCAGTCAGCAGCACATAGAGCTAGCAAAAATCCAAGCTGATTTAGAGTCGACTAGGTACTGTGCCGACATGGACGTAGAGAAGTCGCGAGTAGAGACAACGGGACAGCGACTTGGGGCTGGTAACCGTGTTCATGAGCAGTCTCTCTCGCACTTATTGAAACTGGTTCCGGTGTTTGATGAGAGTGGTGTTACAGAATTTTTCGCACGCTTTGAGAAGAAGTGCCAGGAACACCAGTGGCCAGAGAATAAATGGGCAGCACTTGTATCCTCTAGATTAATAGGCAAGGGTCTTAAAGCCTACGATGCGTTGCCTATAGAGTCTTGTATTATCTATGAGGAACTCAAGGAGGCTGTCCTGAGAGCATACGAACTACAACCAGAGACGTACAGGTTGAAGTTCCGGGGTGTTACCAAGGGTCGGGAGAGCACCTTTTTGGAGCATGCCCGGGAGCTGTCCGATGCTTTTGGGAATTGGCTAAGGTCGGAGAAAGCTACTACGTTTGACGACATTAAACAGTTGGTGCTTTTAGAGCAGTTTTTCAAATGCACGGGCGGCGACCTCACGTTAAACCTTAAAGAAAAGCAACCAAAAACTCTACAGGAGGCAGCCGAGATGGCTGACCTCCGGCTATCACTAATTCGTGGGTGCGGGTCTGCCCAGCGTAGTGAGGCAGGTAACAAGGGGCGTGACGCCCCACCCCCCCGAGTTAGTGATATACCTTATGCAAACAAGTACAAGAGCCATGATACCAAGACTGACCACAAGAATAGCACCGTCCCGTTTAAGAAGGGGCCGGGCCCTTCCCAGTACCAAGGGAAGCCCAAAGGGGAGTTGGAGTGTTATCATTGTCATAAAAAGGGGCACTTTGCAAGAGTCTGTCCTAGCAAACCACCTACAGCAGCTGTGTCTTTGGCCTGCAACATTGGTGTGTCTCCGAAGTCATCTGAGTTTGCCCGGGGCAATTCGTCAGAGGCTGAGGCACAGCCAATGCAGAAGCACCTGGGAGGCTCGAACCCTGCTCAGGATGTTTTTTGCGACCATAGAGGGCGGGGTTGCGTGATGTGGGCGGGGCGCAAACATGGAGTAGAGGTCTTGCGTGATACAGGTGCTTCCCATACTCTGATGAAAAACTTGACTGGCTACCCTATAAACGCGGCTCGGGTGGTGGTGGTGCAGGGTATTAATGCAACTCGGTCATACCCGCTGGTGCGGTTGGAGTTGGAGGTGGATGGTGTGGCACGTGAATTGGATGTCGGGATTGTGGAGAAACTGCCAGTGGAGGGCGTCGACCTTCTTCTCGGCAACGACTTTGCAATGCCCGCTTCTGAGGTTCTACCCTTAGTCGTTGCCGAGAGGCCGGCCGACGTGAGTAGGGAAGAGCAAGAGTGGGTCGAGCGGTGCCAGACACAACCCATGGCGTGTGTTGTCACCCGAGCTCGGGCAGCTAAAGTGTCACAGCCTAGTCCTCCGTCTTCAGACCAGCGCAGGAACGATCAACAGGAGGAGGCTAAAGCTGGAGTTGGTTCTAAGAGTTTTGACTCGGCGGCTCTCCTGGGTGATTCAGTATTAGCACCATTACTTAATTCTGGAGTAGCCCCTGGGCCTGTCATCGAGTGACGAGGCTGGGCATGACGAGTCTCCACGACAGCAACGTTATGTACATCGAGAGAGACAGAAGGAGCAGCCCAGTATCGGGGAAGGTCATGCATTGCTCCGGGAGCAGTTAGATCGCTTGGCACCCTCAGATATACGTCGGTTGCAACTAGAGGACCCTGAGCTCCAAACGTGTGCTAATGGAGCCGTAGAGCTCGACAAGGACGGCGATGCACAGCCAGGAGATTTCTTTTATTTAGAAGGCATCCTCTATAGGCGTTTTCAAGACCCTAAACGTAGTTGGCAAGAGGGGTCCGGAGTTGTGGACCAGTTGGTGGTGCCACGGGAGTGCAGGGATAGCCTACTGAGGTTGGCGCATGACATACCACATTAGGACATCTAGGGGTGAGAAAAACGGTGGCGGCTTTAGAAATTTTTTTTTGTTGGCCGGGGTTGAAGGGGCAGGTGGTAACCTGGATAGCAAGGTGTCATACGTGCCAGAGGGTTGGAAAACCTAACCAAACAATTCCGAGAGCCCCGTTGCACCCCATTCCTGTCAGTGGACCGCCCTTCAGTAAGGTCATCATTGATATGGTCGGACCCCTACCCCCTACTAGTGCCGGTAATAAATTTCTATTAACTATCATGGATGTGGCCACTCGTTATCCTGATGAATATCCAATGAGAAATGGCACAGCGAAAACTGTTGTCCGGAACCTGCTCTTGTATTGCTCGCGGTATGGTTACCCGCAAGAGGTGCAATCGGACCAAGGCTCTAATTTTACATCTAATCTGTTCAAACAAACTATGATTCAGCATGGCATCAGCACTGTCGTCTCTTCTGCGTATCACCCGGAGAGTCAAGGGGTGTTGGAGAGGTGGCATGCCACGCTGAAAAGCATGCTTCGATGTTATTGCGCAGAGAACGGAAAGGATTGGGACCTTGGTCTGCCGAATGTTTTGTTCGCGGCAAGAGAAGTACCTGGGGAGAGTCTCGGTTTCAGTCCGAATGAGCTTGTTTTCGGGCATCGGGTGAGGGGCCCTCTCCACATGGTGAAGGAGATTTGGGAGGGTACCGCTGTGCCATGTTCTATGTTGAGATACGTCCTCGAGAGCAGAGAGAGAATGCTTAGAAGTCTGGAGCTGGCCGGGCGTAATTTGGTGAGTTCGCAGGCCCGTATGAAGGACAGGTACGATACTAAGGCCAAACTCCGGGAGTTTCAGGTAGGTCAAGAGGTGTTGGTCCTGTTGCCTTTGGCAGGTCATCCTCTGGCTGCCAAGTACGCTGGGCCTTATCGGGTGGTGTCGAAGATCTCCGATCTGGATTACCTCGTTGCCACTCCAGACCGGAAGAAGCGTAACCAACTATGCCACATTAATTTGTTGAAGGAGTATGTGGGGCGCCCACCTGAGTCACTAGCTGCCCCTGTGTTGACCTGCTGCGGTCATGGTGGAGAAGGAGAGACCAATGACCAGGTGGATGATAACTGGGATTGTCATGTCTCGGCTGATCAGTGGGCGGGGAATTCGAGCCAATGTGCGCATGATGCTCTGGCGCACCTGCCGGAGGAACAGCAGGTGGCAGTGCAGCGCCTGTTCGATTCATACCCCACTGTATTTGCCGAGCACCCAGGCCTCACTACTCAAGCGGTGCATGACGTCGATGTAGGAGAGCACCCCCCCTTCAAGTCGATACCTTATCGGGTGCCACCCATTAAACTCCCAGCGCTCAGGCTCAGGGATGAGCTGGAGTATATGCTGGTGAGAGGCTTGATCGAGAAGGGGGCAGTACGGTGGACTTCTCCTGTCACTCTGCAGCCCAAACCTGACGGAAAAGTTCGGTTCTGCATTGACTTTAGGCGGTTGAACGGGTTGACCCCCACCAACGCATATCCTCTTCCCCGGGTGGATGACAGTGTGGATAAGATCGGGAAAGCAAGGTACTTGACTAAGGTAGACCTCGTCAAAGGCTACTGGCAAGTACCACTGTCTGAGCGGGCTAAAGAGGTGTGCGGGTTTGTGGTGGATGGCAGTACTTACCGTTGCAACGTGATGCCATATGGTCTGAAAAATGCACCGGCCACTTTCCAGAGCTTAATGAACGACATCGTAGCAGACATCCCAAACTGTACTGTCTACCTTGATGACGTGATCATTTATGACAACGATTTCCAAAGTCACTGTGAGCACATAGAAGCCTTATTTAGTCAACTCAGTAAAGCAGGCTTGGTGGTTAATCTGAGCAAGTGTGACTTTGTGCAAGCCACGGTGCAGTATCTGGGGTTTGTGGTTGGGTTAGGGCAGGTGAGCCCGCCCCAACAGAAGATACAGGCTATCTACTTGTTCCCCAGGCCGATCACCAAGCGGCAGATCATGAGATTTTTGGGCATGATTGGGTATTACCGCCGCTTTATAAGAGGTTATTCTACTGTGTTAGCTCCTTTGACAGATCTACTAGCTAAAGATAAAAAGTTCCGCTGGGCATCTGAGTGTGAGCAGGCGTTTCGAGTAGTTAAACACCTTTTATGCACTCACCCTATCCTCAGGGCCCCGGACTTTGAACGACCATTTCAGTTGGCGACTGATGCCAGCGGAGTAGGGGCTGGTGCCGTACTTTTGCAGACAGAAGAGGAAGGTCTTGAGCATCCAGTCAGTTTCTTTTCAAAGAAATTTAATTCAGCACAGAAAAACTATTCGGTTGTTGAAAAGGAACTGCTGGCAATCGTGTTAGCGCTCAGACACTTTGAGGTCTATGTTCCTGCCTATGGGCCAGTCGTGGTAGTGTATACCGACCACCACCCGCTTAAATTCCTCAATCAATTCCACAACCGGAATATGAGGCTGACCAGATGGTCGCTCATGTTGCAAGAGTACAACTTAGACATTCGCCATATTGCCGGTTGTGAGAATGTGATTGCGGACTGTTTGTCGCGGGTGGAGGATCCGGGGTAGGCTACCACAGTATGTTGGTATAGCCTCCTGTCTTGGCTCGCAGTGTATTTTTGCGCTGGTGCTTGTGGGCTCGCGTGTGTAGCATCAGCGTAGGGTCGCAGGGCAGGAGTTGTTGGTTTTGATTAGAAGAAAGTTAGGCTACATCTATAGTAGCCGCCAAAAACAACATTAAAATAAAATATGAAAAAATTAAATAAAAACTCTTTCTTTTAGATAATTAATTTTAAGATAATATTGTAGCTGAGTACTGAGTGCAGATGATTTTCCCTCAGTAGGCTGTGCTTCTTAAAGCTCGCTCTGGGAGCACGATGTTATGAATTAATGTATTATATTTGGGAAGGGTGATAAGATTTTTTTATATATAAATGTTGTATTTTTTTTTTTGAGGAGACTGAGCTTGCATTCCATGAGTGGCAGAGTGGTTAGGAGTGGCAGATTCTAGCGACATTCTGCCTGTTCAGATATGGGCTCATGGTTGAGTGTCCCATATCTTGGGGGGGGGGTGTGACACCTCCCGGCGTTAGCAGAATGGTTGCGTGGGGCATTGCAGCTCGCTAGCGCTCGCCAGGATGGGGGGATGGGCTACAGTTGTCCTAGAATGATCTGCTTTATTTAATTAGTGTCGTGTTGCCACAGACAGTCTAGAAATGGTCTTTGTTTTGGTCTGTGACCGCGCCTTGTATTTTATATTCGCTATAATATAAATGTTGCTTGTGTGGGAGGCGAGCGAGAGAGGGTGAGGGAGTACACCTGGCAGCGGGGTGAGCTATGACGTGGCTCGCTTGGGCGCTGACGGCGTTGGCGGCTGGGTGGTCAACTAGTCCCTTCCCATCGCGGCCTCGTGTTCTTTACCAGCTCAGAGCTTGCCTGACACGCGTATCGCCTACACCCTTTGCAATTCTGTCCCCCATACTCGCCACTTTGCATACTATTTCTCTCTCTCGACTTCTCCTTTCTCATTCTCTAATCTTTATTAAACTCAACATCCCTTCTGGTTTCAGCATAGACGTTCACCGTCGACCAGTCGTATTGTACGCGAAGCTCTCAGATATTTCCATGTATTAGGTTAAGGAGGTATTATGCTTTATTGAAGTTAGAGAGACGGACTTTTCCGTATGTGTCCTCTCTCGGGAAGGTTGTAGACCGGTATATGTCTCCCTGGCAAGGTGTTGAGTGATTCTGCTTGGTTATCTAAAGCTAGACTGGGGGTAAGGTTACTGTGTCGTTGTCTCCGATGTGTGCAGTGTTAGCTAAGCCCTGCACGACATCGACAGGTACTGTGGGAGCCTAAGTTGTCTTCGGGTGGGTTTACTTTGTGAGCACAGCGCTGTGGTGTGAGAGGGCCATAACCTCTCCCTCACAACATAGTGCTGCCTCTTTGTGTTGACTTCTGAGGGATCGCCAGGATAGAACTAGGTACTAGAGACCTAGATTTATCAAGAGAGCATCCCCGTCATATAACGTAATCTTCATTATATCACCTTCGGACAACGTTAGGCTACGAGCCGCATGCTCACCCATTGTTGCCCTGCCTTGATACCCCAGCTAGACTTTATTAACTGAGCAGACACTGGTTAGAGATAAGCCCCCATTATTATATGTATGCAACATTATTATTCACTGCACTTTTGAGCCGAGGTTGTTGTTGAGTTGCACAACCCTAGTAGGCTGTTGCGTTGTGTCACGAAGCATTTCTTTAGTTGTCGAGCATTACTACCTTTGCGCAGTCTTTATTATTCGCCTGCCTATTATTACTATATGTCCTAGTATTTATTGTGACCCGTATTCTGCATTATAATTGTTCAAGATTCTTTACGAACATCTTCCCAGCATCAGACTTATTTCAGAAGTTTCCAGTTGATGTTGCAGGACTAGCATTGCACTTTCTTTAATACAGGAGTGCCAGTTATTTGAGTATCTACCGTAACGTTAATTAATCACGTTAACTATCTTTTCTTTGTGTAACCTAATCGAGTAATTTTTTACTGTTTGAGAATAGGCTGTTTCATCGAGCGTCAGCCTAGTGTGTGTGCACCAGTTACCGAGTCATAGGATACCTCGTTGGCCAGGCACGACTCAGGGCGGTAATGGTGTTTTGTTTTCCAGTGTTTAAGGCAGGGGTTGGATCTAGTGTTACCGTTGTTGCATTTTGCCATTATCTAGTCCAATGTTGAAGAGCCCTGTGTCTTTGAGAACCTGGATCGTAACACCATTATCCCTAAATTTCCCGCACAACCCCCGCCGATCATGCTGCCCGTGTGCAGCACTTTGTGGGTCCGAACGCTAAAGCTAAATGCTAAAGTATATAACCGTTATCTAGATTTTAATTGTTACTACCAAATGTGAATCGTCAGTATCTACAGTATATTAACTATATGAAAAATGTTTCCAAATAATGTTGTGCTGATTTGATCCTTACTTACTTGTCAAGCTAAACAAAATTAACAGTAGAATACATCAATTGATTTATTTACTCCATATTTATTATCTGTGTTGTTCTCTACCGTACCGTCTCACCCCTAGTTCTATCCAATCCCTTCCCTATATATGAACCATATCATATGAATATATGGGATGGGTGTGAATTGGATCTGCCTCGTGTGGGCCAGTCGGCCTTATGAAGAATTCCGTGTTCTTATATTCTAATCTTCGTCCATCTATCTCTTCATCTCCAATCATTTCTACATCTACCTCCTCCACATACCTACCCAATCCTGCTCCATCTACCTTCTTCCTCTCAAACCACCTCTATCCTTGTCTATCTACCTCCTCACCTATCATTCCTACATCTACCTCCTCCACACACCTTCTCTATCCTCCTCCACACACCTTCCCTATCCTCCTCCCTCTACCTTCCAGTCCCTCTCAAACCACCTCTATCCTTCTCCATCTATCTCCTCCTCTCCTATCATTCTATATCTACCTCCTCATCCACCCAATCCTCCTCCCTCTATCTTCTCTTGCACCTCACACCTTCCCTATCCTCCTCCCTCTCAATCCACCTGCATCCTTCTCAATTTACCTCCTCCCTCAACCTTCTCCTCCTCCATACACCTCCCCTATCCTCCTCCCTCTCAATCCACCTCTATCCTTCTACATCTACCTCCTCCACCACACCTCCCCTAGCCTCCTCCCTCTCAAACCACCTTCATCTTTGTCCATCTACCTCCTCCTCTCCTATCATTCCTACATCTACCTCCTCCTCCACACACCTACCCAATCCTCCTCCCTCTACCTCCTCCTCCACACACCTTCTCTATCCGGCTCCCTCTCAATCCACCTATATCCTTCTACATCTACCTCCTCCACCATACACCTCCCCTATCCTCCTCCCTCTACCTTCTCCTCCACACACCTCCCCTATCCTCCTCCCTCAACCTTCTCTTGCATCTCACACCTCCCCTATCCTCCTCCCTCTTAAACCACCTCTACCTGCCTCCATCTACCTCCTTCTCTCTTCATCCCCTTCTCCTACCTCCCCTCCTCCCTATACCTTCTCAATCTCACCCCCCCCCCCCCCACTCCTCCTTCCGCCCCAGGGGTAGCAACAAACACCCCTGGGGAGAAAGCCTGGGAGCAACAGGTTATATGTGTGTGTAATTACCTGACTCCCTCTCCCTCCTCCCCTCTCCCCCTCCCTTTAGCTCCCTCCTCCCTTCTCCCAATCCCCTGGCTTCCTCCTGCCTTCTCCCCTTTACCCCTCCCACTCCCCTAGCTCCCTCCTTCCCTTTACCCCTCCCCCTCCCGTTAGCTTCCTCCTCCCCTTTACCCCTCCCCCTCTCCTTCCTCCCCCTCCCGTTAGCTCCTTCCTCCCGTTAGCTCCTTCCTCCCCTTTAACCCCCACCTCCCACTCCTCTAGCTCCCTCCTCCCCTCAGTGATATCTCAGTGATATCCCTACACCATCGCCGATTCAGATTGATAATTCAAATGTTCTAAGCAATATCACCGTTACAGAGAGAGAAGTATTGAATTGTTTAGATAAACTCAAGGCAAATAAAACGCCAGGACCTGATACAATCTCGCCTAGAGTTCTAAAGGAAGCTAAGGATGACCTCTCCAAACCACTGACATTACTATTCAATAAATCCTTGCAGTCTGGAACTATGCCTGATCAGTGGAAGCTAGCCAACGTAACACCGATATTCAAAAAAGGCAGCAAATCCCTACCCAGTAACTATCGTCCAATTAGCTTAACCTCAGTTGTTTGTAAAATGCTAGAAACGGTCATACGAGACAGACTCGTAAATCACTTAGAGGAAAATAACATACTTAAAGATACTCAACACGGCTTTCGTAAAAAACGTTCCTGTTTAACAAACCTCTTAGACTTCTTTCACGATATCCTCAACCTCTACGATGAGAGTAAAGCTGTAGATATTATATACCTTGATTTTCAAAAGTCCTTTGACAAAGTTCCCCACACACGTTTACTGCTAAAACTAAAAGCGCATGGAATACAAGACGGTGTGTTGAAATGGATAGAAATTGGCTCAGCAACAGAAAGCAAAGGGTAGTCATAAACGGTAAGGCATCTAAATGGACCAATGTAAGTAGCGGGGTACCCCAGGGATCGGTACTAGGACCAATTCTCTTTCTAATTTACATCAACGACATAGATGAGGGTCTCACCTGTACAATCTCAAAATTTGCTGACGATACAAAAATTGCAAATAGCGTACTCTCAAAAGAACAAGTTGACGATATGCAACACAATCTAGATAAATTGTCATGTTGGGCCCAAATTTGGCAAATGAGTTTCAATGCGGATAAATGTAAAGTACTACATGTCGGATACCTAAATGAGAAAGCAAACTATTCGATGAATGGCACTCAGCTTAAGAATGTAAACAGAGAAACCGATCTGGGAGTAACAATATCGAGTAACCTAAAACCGAGTCAACAATGTTCAGAAGTTGTTAAGAAGGCAAACAAAATAATTGGCTTTATAGGCAGGTCATTTGAGCATAAATCCAAAGAAGTTATCCTAACCCTTTACAATTCCTTAGTCCGCCCTCTTCTGGAATACTGCGTTCAATCCTGGTGCCCTTATTACCAAAAAGATATAAACAAGCTAGAACGAGTTCAACGTAGAGTTACCAAAATGATACCTAGCCTAAAGAACAAACCATACGAAGAGCGTCTTAGAGAATTAAATCTATTTCCTTTAACCCAGCGCAGATTAAGAGGTGACTTAATTAAAGTGTTCAAAATCATCAAAGGCATCGACAATATGAACTGTAGTAAGTACTTCACTATCGACCAATCTAATTACACGCGGGGGAAACGGTTGCAAAATTATTGGTAAATCTTTTAACTCGCACGAATCTAAGAATTTCTTCTTCAATCGAGTTGTCAACTTGTGGAATGGGCTTCCCCGAAACGTTATAGACTGCATCACCGTTGATTCATTTAAACTCCGCCTAGACAAATATCTCTCATTAAACCCGCGACTGACTGCGTTTGTAAATGAATAACTTTATTTTATCCCCCCCTCAGTTACTAACCCATCTGTCCTCTACTAACTTCCTAATCCTGCCACGGACATTAGTTCCAGGGCAGTAATTCCCTTTCCAATGTTCCCTTACCCACTCTAAACCACTGTTTGGACACTTGATCCTCAGTGTTTTGGAGGACAAGCAACCTAGAAGGGTCACTAGACCTGTTGTTGCTTGATTTCCTTTGTACTCCTTTGTACTTTGTACTCTCCCATAGTCCCCCCTCCCTCTCCCCTATCTCCCCCCCTCCCCCTCCCCTAGCTCCCTCCTCCCCCTCCCCTAGCTCCCTCCTCCCCTCACCCTCCCTTTATCTCCCTCCTCCGCTTTACCTACCCCCACTCCCACTCTTCAGGCTCCCTCATCTCCCATATTTCTCCCTTCTTCTCTCTCCTTCCCATTATCCTTCTCTCTAGTTCCCCCCCCCCCCTCCCCTTGGCTGCACTACCACTACCCAATACCCTTCCCCTCCACCCTAACACTCATTGCAACCTTATTTTTGTTAACAGCCCCATTACTCTCCATACCCTAGCCCCCCCCCCCCTCCCCTCCCCTCCCCTCTCGTCTCTCTCTCTCGCTCTCTCTCTCCAAGGAATCTATGTCCAATCTGTAATAAGGACACCAAAATTGAACAGCATAATCCATTTGTGGCTAATGCTAGGAGGTAGATGTTCATTTAAAATGGAGAACTTTATAAAAGTTAACCATTACAGCATATCATGACGCTTTTCTTCTTTATACTTTGGTTATCAGTAGACATTTTAAATCAACTTAGGAAGGAATTGCGAAAGTCTGAAGGGTAATTAAGAATGATGATTATAATATGATTCCTGAAGTGTCTTCGGAAACTGCATGGAATTATCCATTACACAGGATGTTATGACGAAAATCATTATCGTGAACTGAAACGGTTAAGTTTCTTTTTAAAATACACGTATTTCTGCTTGCTTAGCTCCTCAAATGCGTGGATATGGCATAACATAAATATAGGGCAGGTGGAACAAGCAACCAAATTTACCCTGGAATACTACTGAACCACAGAGATTTACATCGCAGGTCCTCATTAACGTCCGAGTGAGACTTTAACACCAGCATAGAGTTTCAAATCGATATATAGTAATGTTCGATTCATTACCCCCAACACTGTTGATTGGGTGTGTGTACCATCCTTATCACGCCAATCCAGTTCACCATTCAACTTTATAATTAGCATTAGTTCGAGTCCAAGTTGGGAGCGTATAGAAAAATATGGAAGGGGGTGGGTGGGGGTAGAGATTTTTAAAAGTAATAAATTATGAAGACAAAATAAAGATATAAAGGCAGTGGGATGCCCATTTACCTTATCATTAATCCTTCCACAATTTCGCATTACACATATCCTGAATACTCACATTACAGTCCATCAATCCCAATGCTGATCACTAGCATTATTCACCCCAAAACTCGGGCATTATATCTACGTCTTCCATGTTTCCTATTTCAACTTCTTTATCCTTACCCTTTTTTCTGCACGCCAAAACATTTTCTCGACTCCCGACCTCTGTTCATCCTGACCCTTTTCTTATCATCCTGACCCTGTTCTTATTATCCCTTCAATAATTACTTGTTCATGGAAGGACCTAATTGTTCTTATAAATTTGCCAGTTTTTGTATACCTATTCCTCCACTTCTTTGCCTGCCTCACTTTCCACGAAGTTTCCTGTTTAAGATAGATAGATGAGACAGAGATTGTTAGATAGATGAGAGAGAGATATAATATATATATATACCAGTATATATATATATATATATAATTATATATATTACTTTTTTACAGTCGTCTTTTTCTAATAATTTTAAAAGACCTCCGTCTACGTATTGTGAAAAACCTGTTATCCTCCGGCAAATTAAGGGGTGAGTGAGAGTGAGTGGGGAATGTAAGAGGATACCCGGTACATGTTTTTCTAATTGTTGTTTCTCGTCTATGTATATGTATCTATCATAGCACACCGCCTTTGACCTTTATCTCGTACTTGCGGCATTATAATTATTTATTTCTATCTATCTACTGCCAGGCACCTTGATCCCTGAAGGGGGTGGCCACAAATGAACCATCTCCGTCGAGGCAATCCATTCGATTCTCTTGCTTGCTTTGTGGGGGAGAGGTGTTCTAGTCCAACTAACCATAATTTCCATTAATTTTTCATATTTCTCCTTTTGTCTAATAACTAGTCTTCATGCAAAGATAAAAGTGTGGCTTATAGTTCAAATTATGTCTTTCGACGTAATAAAATGGCCCAAACAATAATATTCCATGCTATTTTTCATGTATTCCTTCTTCAAACCCTGGTGTTGAGCCTGTCCTACAGCACTACCCATGTCCCTTTCCCATCACCGTTGCCCAATTTAACCCCTTCTTTAACGGCGATGTATTTTATATTTGATTTCAGCGACATTTAGACGACTTTATGAACTTAGGAAATATATAGGCTAGCTAAAGGGATGAATTGAGAGTCTGTAGCCCCTTTTAATGGGTAGACATCCTTCCTAAGCTGAACAAAATCGTCTAATAGTTGCCAGAATATAAAGTACATCACCGGCACAGAAGGGGTTAATATAAGGACATGCCCCGCTACTGTCCCGCTTCTTAATTAGGACACACAGCCCTTTGAGTGTGGGAGGGAGGACACTGGCCACAATTGGGGGTTTAGGGAAGGTACGAACAGGGGAATTCAAGTGCCCATAATAGTTTCCTCTTGTAAAGGTATATTGGTAGTAATGTAACCATCTACCACTGGAATAGTAAGGTAAATCACTAACAATATAAAAAAAAAAAAAAAACAATACTTGCTTTTACAGTGCATAGAGGGAGAAATGGAGGGAGAAAAGGAGAGGGAAGGAAAGGGGGAATAGAAACTGGGAGAGAGTACAAAGGAAATCAAGCAACAACAGATCTAGTGACCCTTCTAGGCTGCTTGTCATCCAAAACACTGAGGATCAAGTGTCCAAACAGTGGTTTAGAGTGGGTAAGGGAACATTGGAAAGGGAACTACTGCCCTGGAACTAATGTCCGTGGCAGGATTAGGAAGTTAGTAGGGGACAGATGGGTTAGTAACTGAGGGAGGAATAAAATAAAGTTATTCATTTACAAACGCAGTCAGTCGCGGGTTTGATGCGAGATATTTGTCTAAGCGGAGTTTAAATGAATCAACGGTGCTGCAGTCTATAACGTCTCGGGGAAGCCCATTCCACAAGTTGACAACTCGATTGAAGAAGAAATTCTTAGATTCGTGTGAGTTAAAAGATTTACCAATAATTTTGCAACCGTTTCCCCGCGTGTAATTAGATTGGTCGATAGTGAAGTACTTACTACAGTTCATATTGTCGATGCCTTTGATGATTTTGAACACTTGAATTAAGTCACCTCTTAATCTGCGCTGGGTTAAAGGAAATAGATTTAATTCTCTAAGACGCTCTTCGTATGGTTTGTTCTTTAGGCTAGGTATCATTTGGTAACTCTACGTTGAACTCGTTCTAGCTAGTTTATATCTTTTTGGTAATAAGGGCACCAGGATTGAACGCAGTATTCCAGAAGAGGGCGGACTAAGGAATTGTAAAGGGTTAGGATAACTTCTTTGGATTTATGCTCAAATGACCTGCCTATAAAGCCAATTATTTTGTTTGCCTTCTTAACCCGGGAGCTGCGGGAAGACTCTCCTGAGTAAGTAAAATTAAAAATCAACTTTTGACATAAAAAAAAAAAAAAACAATTTATTTTTATTTTTTTATTTTTTTATTTTTTTTTTGGCCCCTGGGCCATGCAAAATCTCAGTCCTCTACCTCCCCTCCTTCCCCACTTTCCTCCTATCCCTCAGTTATCACCTATTTTCCCTATTATTCCCTTATTCTGAGGTATATTTTCGTGCTAACATTAGCGAGTTGCAAGCAGGGTGTTGTCATCACTGATGGCAATCGAGTGCAAGAGAGAGAGAGAGAGTATCGATCGACTGTGTCGCAGTGGCCTTGGGGAAAATTGGCGGGAAGGTAGCTTGCCTCACCCATACATTATACAACTCGCAGGCTATATCTCCGATTTTGACCATCCAAACGCTGTTTTCACTCGTTTTATTGTTGTTTCAGGTTAATACCTTTATAATCAACCCATAATAGGCGCATATGGATAATTATTAATGCTATTAATGGTACAATGAATATTTTAGTGACGGAAACACCTCAAATACGTCAGCACTTCAGAGGTTAACAACTTCTGAACATTGTTGACTCGGTTTTAGGTTACTCGATATTGTTACTCCCAGATCGGTTTCTCTGTTTACATTCTTAAGCTGAGTGCCATTCATCGAATAGTTTGCTTTCTCATTTAGGTATCCGATATGTAGTACTTTACATATTGAAACTCATTTGCCAAATTTGGGCCCCAACATGACAATTTATCTAGATTGTGTTGCATATCGTCAACTTGTTCTTTTGAGAGTACGCTATTTGCAATTTTTGTATCGTCAGCAAATTTTGAGATTGTACAGGTGAGACCCTCATCTATGTCGTTGATGTAAATTAGAAAGATAATTGGTCCTAGTACCGATCCCTGGGGTACCCCGCTACTTACATTGGTCCATTTAGATGCCTTACCGTTTATGACTACTCTTTGCTTTCTGTCGCTGAGCCAATTTTTTATCCATTTCAACACACCGTCTTATATTCCATGCGCTTTTAGTTTTAACAGTAAACGTTTGTGGGGAACTTTGTCAAAGGCCTTTTGAAAATCAAGGTATATAATATCTACGGCTTTACTCTCATCGTAGAGGTTGAGGATATCGTGGGAAGAAGTCTAAGAGGTTTGTTAAACAGGAACGTTGTTTACGAAAGCCGTGTTGAGTATCTTTAAGGAAGTTATTTGCCTCTAAGTGATTTACGAGTCTGTCTCTTATGACCGTTTCTAGCATTTTACATACAATTGAGGTTAAGCTAATTGGACGATAGTTACTGGGTAGGGATTTGCTGCCTTTTTTGAATATCGGTGTTACGTTGGCTAGCTTCCACTGATCAGGCATAGTCCCAGACTGCAAGGATTCATTGAATAGCAATGTCAGTGGTTTGGAGAGCTCATCCTTAGCTTCCTTTAGAACTCTAGGCGAGATTGTATCAGGTCCAGGCATTTTATTTACCTTGAGTTTATCTAAACAATTCAATACTTCTCTCTCTGTAACGGTGATATTACTTAGAACATCTGAATTATCAATCTGAATCGGCGATGGTGTAGGGATATCACGGAGGTCTTCGGTTGTAAAAACTGATGCAAAGAAGGTATTGAGGGCATTACTCATTTGTACTTTGTCTTTGGTGTATTCTCCATTTTCATCGACTAACGGTCCAACAGTTGAAGTAACTACTTTTTTCTTTCTGATATAACTATAGAATTCTTTCGGGTTTGTTTTACTTTGATTCGCAACATGTAACTCCATGGTCTTTTTACTTTGCTTAATTAACTTTTTGGCTTTGCGTCGTAGCTCTACAAATTTCACCCGTTCTTCGTCATTTTGTGAGGATTTTAATCTATCATTAGCAAATTTTTTAGCAAGCAGACAGTTTGAAATATCTTTATTCCACCATTTGGTCTTATCATTATGGCCTGGACGCCGTATTTTCGATGGTATGCAGTCTTGCACTGCCTTAAGGTAAGTGGTTGTGAAACGCTCCCAAAATGTATTTATGTCGTTATTGTTAGTCAGAAAGCTCCAGTCAGTTTCTTTAAGCTTTGATTTAAGTTTATGAAAATTTGCTTTCTTGAAATTAGGGAATTTCTCAATGCTGCTATTTGATTTGTTACTAGTAAACTTTAAAGTGAAAGTTATCGTACGATGGTCGCTGTTACTGAATGTTACATCTTCCTGAGGAGGAAGATTGAGAACAAGAGAGAAGGAGGAAGGGGGAGGGGGGTGGGTGAAAAGGAGTGGAAGGAAGGCCAGAATAGTTAGTATCTGCCTCATTAAGGGGGGTCACTGGCTTTTTTGTATTTCTCTCCTTTTCTCTCTTTCTCTGGCTTGTATCCATTCGGCCCCATTCAGCCAACTATTTTAAGACGTTTATCCCCATCTAGGTGTCTATTTTTTCCTGGCGAGCGATAGCGAGCCAGCATTATATGAAGAAATCCGGCTTCGCCGGAGAAATTTTTCTATCGAAAAATGTACAAATTTAGCCTGCTGTCAAAAACAAAATAAAAAATATGCTGGCTCGCTACCGCTCACTAGTAAAAAAAATTACGCCTGGATGGGTATAAAAGTCTTAAAACAGTAGGCTGAATGGGGCCAAATGGATACAAGCCAGAGAAAGAGAGAAAAGGACAGAAAAAAACCTGTCACCCCCCTTAATATAAAATTTCCTTTCTTCCGAACTATGCGTATTATCTCTAGCTCTTTCTCTCCGTTTCTCACCCACCCTACAGGTTTGTTTATCCTTAACATTGGTCCTTTTTTGCCTTCCAACTCTGCATTATTTCCCTAGCCTTTGTGATATTTATTTATTTAATTTTTCCCTCCTTCCATCACATCCCGTATCTACCAATGTAGAGGTGGCCTTGATCTACCGCTCTCCCTCTTTCTTCACACTCCTTCGCTCTTCCTCATCCCCTACTTTATTCCCTTGTTTCTTCCTTACACCTACCTAACCAACCTTCTTCAAAACTCTTTCTTTTCACTCCTTCGCTCTTCCGCATCCCTTACTTGTATTCCCTTGTTTCTTCCTTACATCTTCCTAACCAACCTCCTTCCCAGCTCTTCTCTCGCCCTCCCCTAGCTTCCCTACCTCATTAGCATATATTTACCTGGTCCGTACAGGTGTCCATGAGGCTTCCGTCCCTCCAGGCCTCTCTTACCCGAGGCTTCGCACACACTCATTAAACAGGTGTGTGTGGGAGGAGGATGGGGAGCTGGATAAGGGGAGGATGGAGGAGGCAAGGACGAAGGTGGGGCAAGGAGGAGGGTGGGAGGAAGATGGGGAGGTGGATAAGGGGGGGGGGGAGGTGGATAAGGGGAGGAAGGTGGGGGGAGGAGGGAGAAGGACGTGGAGGAGAGGGACATTGAATGGTGTAGGAAAAAAAAGAGGGTGGGAAGGAGGGTAGGAGGAAGATAGGGCAAGAAGGAGGAGGAGGAGGAGGAAGAAAGAGGGAGTAAAATGGAGGAGGACTTGGAGGAGAGGAAGGAATTTAGAAAAAGTAGGAAAAGAGGAGGAGAATGGGTAGGTGGCTTGGAAAATAGGATGCCATTTTGTATACAAGGAGAGAACATGAAAGAGGAAAAATACTAGGAGTGGAAACAAAGTGGTAGGATGAGGTAGAAGACGAGGGGAAATAAGGACAGATAGAAAGGAGAATAAGGACATAGGAAGGAGAATAAGGATAGATAGAAAGGAGAATAAGGACAGATAGGAAGGAGAATAAGGACAGATAGAAAGGAGAATAAGGACAGATAGGAAGGAGAATAAGGACAGATAGGAAGGAGAATACGGACAGATAGGAAGGAGAATAAGGACAGATAGGAAGGAGAATAAGGACAGATAGGAAGGAGACTAAGGACAGATAGGAAGGAGAATAAGGACAGATAGGAAGGAGAATAAGGACAGATAGGAAGGAGAATAAGGACATAGGAAGGAGAATAAGGACATGGGAAGGAGAATAAGGACAGATAGGAAGGAGAATAAGGACAGATAGGAAGGAGAATAAGGACAGATAGGAAGGAGAATAAGGACAGATAGGAAGGAGAATAAGGACAGATAGGAAGGAGAATAAGGACAGATAGGAAGGAGAATAAGGACAGATAGGAAGGAGAATAAGGACAGATAGGAAGGAGAATAAGGACAGATAGGAAGGGGGTGAGGAGCACGATGAATTGACGAGAAAGTTCCTAATTGGCCCCATCTGTACCTGTCCGTTTCATTATATTCAGGTAACTATAAGACGATTTTATTCAGCTCAGGAAAGACGTCTACCCATCAAGTTTTTTTTTTTTAGTTTGTTTTCTACTCCTCCAGCAATCTTAAAATTTCACCCCCTTGACCCTCTTTCAAGATAAATTTGTAAATTTTTCGGTAGAAAAATGTCCCGGCTGAAAGCCGGTTCCTCTTATATTACAGGCTCGCTATCGCTCGCCAGGATAAAATCGACACCTAAATAGCACGAAAGGTCTTAAAATTGACAGAAATGGGTCGAAAGTTCTTAAAATCGTCAAAATAATGGGGCGAACGTCTTAAAATTAGAAAAACAATGGGGCTAAACATGAGGGAGAAAGGAGTCAAGAAAAAAATCCCTCAAGTGGAAATCGCCCCTTAAAAGGCTACAGACTATCTCAAATAATCCTTCTAGCTGCCATATATCCTTCCTAAGCGTCATAAAATCTTCTAAATGTTGGAGAAATCAAATAAACAAGACGTCGTAGGTACTGAAGGGGTTAACCTCTTCTGTACCGGCGCCGTGTTTTTTTAATTATATTCTAGCTTTATTTAGACGATTGTTTGCAGTTTAAGAAGGATCAGTGGTCGTAAATGTTATGGTTAGGTGAGATAGTTCGAAGCCTGTTTGTTGCTGGTGGTCCTTTATAAACTGAATAGTAATAAAGCCTCATAGTAGCCGGAATCAAATGAAAAGCACGTCACCGGTACAGAAGGGGTTAAACAAAGAGTAAACACATAAACACAAAAGAGGAAGCAAGTAACCGGAAACAGAATAAGGGATAAACAGATAAGAAGGTGAATAATTAAACAAGGACCGGGATAAAGGAGAGGTAGAAGATTGATGAAAGATAAGGGTGAGGTGAGAACGATAAATTGGGAGATAGCGAGTGGGTCTCCTGCTGCGAACTTTCAGTGGGATCTTTAACGTGTCTCTCTCTATCTCTCTTCCTCTTTTCTTCTCTCTCTCTCTTTCGCTCGCCCTCCCTCTCTCTTATTCTTTCTCTCTCTTCTGTCTCACTCTTTCTTACTTTCTTTCTTTCTTTCTTACTCTCTCTCTCATACTCTCTTTCTCATACTCTCTCTCTCTCTCATACTCTCTTTCTCATACCTCATTCTCTCTCTCATACTCTCTTTCTCATACTCTCTCATACTCTCTCTCATACTCTCTTTCTCATACTCTCTCTCATACTCTCTCTCTCATACTCCCTCTCTCATACTCTCTCTCTCATTAAATGTATACAACGATATCAAAGGGTGACCGGAAGTGCGAAAACATACAAGACATAATGCCAATATACTGTACATAAATCAGAACTAACCTTTATTTAGAAGATACAGGGAGGTTCTCATGGTAATGCTGGAAGAGAAAAAGAAGTATATGCTTATTGATAATAATGAATAATTAGACCATAATTAATTCAAGGGTGCAAAAACAGTAACTAAGCTGTGTAATTCTTTTAAAATTACAATAACACTATTGTTTTTGTTTCCAGAAATAAGCCTAAACTTTTAAATGAGACAATTGTATGCACCCAATCTGTTATAGTTATTACCGCAAGATATTATTCAGCTGAGAAAAGATCTGTCAATAGCAAAGGTTTAAACAAAAAAATCCCCTTGGGTTCTTTTCAAACACTATATACCTGTACAGTATATTGCGCTGCTTAGTTCTCCTGCTTCATTGTGTTTCATATTATGTTCCTTCTTTCTCATCATCTTCCCTAGTTTTCTTTCTATCATTCGCTATCGTCTTTTCTTCGGTTTAAGGGGAGATGGGTCGTTTTTCTGGTCCCCCTTCTTGCTCATGTTTAGCCTCCTTAGTTTTCAGATGTTAAGAGGTTCGCCCCCATTTGTTTGTCGATTTGAAAACCTTTCGTCCCCTTTCTATATCAATATCAAGACTCTTCGTGTCGATTGTTTCCTGTCGAGCTACAGCGAGCCCGTAATGTTGAGGACATTTTCCTATCACAAATTATATAAATATATTTTGAAGAGGGGTCTAGAGTGTTTTTGTAAGCTTGATGAAGGTCTAGCGAGGAGACTAAAAATAAATTAACATATAAATAAATAGACAAAAAATAACCAGTCCCCTTAAGGGGAGGTTTTTAGTGTGTTTCCTAGACTTCCATCAAGCTTGAAATTACACCCCCTTGGCTCCCTTTCAAGATAAATTTGTACATTTTTCGGTAGAAAAATGTCCCGGCCGAAGGCCGGTTCCTCTTAAATTACAGTCTCGCCAGGAAAAAATAGACACCTAAATGGCACGAATGGTCTTAAAAGCGACATAAATGGGGTGAAAGTTCTTAATATCGCCAAACTAATGGGGCGAACGTCTTAAAATCTCAAATGCAATGGGGCTAAACATAAGAGATAAAGGGATCAAGAAAAAAATCCCTCAAGTGGAAATCTGCCCTTAATCCCTTTTCTCCCACATGTGTTTTATCCCCCCGGATCTGCAATTATTATTTTGATTGGAATTTTACATATTTTTGCCTTAATAAGTTGTCCTCTATTTTCCGTACTCGATCTGCTATTATTTATATTATATTCACAATTTTCCCTCATTTAAGGGGAGATTTCCACTTGAGGGACTTTTTTCTTGACCCCTTTCTCCCTCATGTCTAGCTCCATTTGCTTTTGAGGCTTTAAGACGTTTGCCCCATTAGTTTGGTGATTTTAAGAATTTCCGCCCCATTCTGTCAATTGTAAGAAATTTCGTGCCATTTGGGTGTCGATTTTATTCTGGCGAGCGATAGTGAGCCTGTAATTTAAGAGTAACCGGCCTTTGGCCGGGAATTTTTTCTACCGAAAAATGTACAAATTTATCTTGAAAGGGGGTCAAGGGGGTGACATTTTAAGATTGCTGGAGGAGTAGGAAACAAACTAAAAACCTCCCCTTAACCATCTCTCCCTTCCTCCCTTCCCGCTAATGATTGCTGTTCCTTTCCGGTGGTGGGGTCGGGGAGAATTAAGTAGGTAGGCAAATTGAGGGAAAGGAGGGGGGTATCGTGGAGTTGGCGTAAAAAGGGAAGGGGGGGGGGGGTAACGGGAGAGGTGGGTGGAGAATAGGGAAAGGTAACTCAAAGAAAAGGGAAAAAATGAGAGGATAAAGTAGGAAAATTAAAAAGAAATGGGAAAAAATTAGGAAAGACGTAGAGAATGGAGGAAAGGGTGTAGGTGAATTAAGGAAAGGCGTAGGAAATTGGGGAAAGGGGAAGTAACATTATAAGAAAACATGGAGAAACGGTAGGAAAATCATGTAAACATTTATAGGAATAGTAGGGAAAAATAAAGGAAATTGATAGGCATATTAGCGAGACAGATTTTAAAGTTGGGGAAAAAGAAGTAGGAAAATAAGGTATGTAAGAAAAATAGGGATATGGATGGAAGGGAATAACGGATGATGGAATAAAATAGAGGGGATGGAAATAGGTAAATGTGGGAAAGGAGGAGGGGTAACGGTACAGTAGGTGGGGTGAATTGGGGGAGGGGGAGAGAGTTCATGGGGACATGCGCGACGACTTGGATTATTTCTTCTATGGTTATAATTCATAATTAGTTTTTGTTTACTAACTTATCCTAACTAACCTAACCTAATCTAAGTGTATATAACATATATTAAAAAACAAAAAAAAACAAAAAAGGAATAGATATATATACCGTATATATACTGTATATATAATATATATATACAAAATAGATTACCTACTGGTGAACGGTAGACTCACAGGTTACAAGATCTGATCTTTACCTCTGAGCTATGAGATGACATGGTGGGGGGGATTGGAAAGATATATTTAATTTGGATTGGGACTCCAGGGCTTGCGGAATGACTATTGTTTTTACGGTTCCATCGCGGCGGGGTGGCGGGCAAAATAATAGTCACGGAATAGGGCTTCAAACATACCCTTCAAAGATGGACGTTACAGGCCGCTGTCTTTCCGTAACCCTCCACTCCCCCAAGGAAGGGGACAGCGGAAGTAGTTCGGTATATTTAACTATGCTTAATAAATGGAAACACTCATATTTGTTCTTCAATTAATAGTAAATGCATGAATTAATTATATTTGTTCATAAATAATTAAGAAAAAAAAATGTATACTGTATATATATATATATACACAGAGGTTGTGCATAATTCGGTTACCTACCTGACAGAAATTGGCATTGCTACATTTCTATGCATCTATACTGTATAGCCAAGCTGTAGACTGTGTGTATCGACCTATGGATATAAATATATGCAAATATTATATGCAGTGCTTTGTATAATAGCCCATTTAACACAGAACTCTGGTAAAAGCTACCGATGTTCTTTAAATCTGCAATATAAATAAACTTCTATGAATAATGATTAATATAAGATGAATATTTACAGCCATGGAAGAATGTGTAGGGGCACACACAGACACGGTCATTACAATACTACACCACCCCTATAGAGAGCCCTGTAATAGTTTGCTTTGAAAACCAACTACAAACAACAAGGAAGTTTGGTATATCCGTGTAATATAAATACAAATATATATACCTTATAAGTTGATTCCGTACAAAGTCAGGTAAGGAGGGCTACGTAACTAGATCACCTGTGTGCTTGCAGGTAGAGGGTTTAGTAGTTCCCCTCAGGCTCCGTACATGACCATCCATACTACATTGAATTTGGACGCTTACAAACTTCATTATATTAAGTTTTGTATGTGTGTGTGTGTGTGTGTGTGTGTGTGTGTGTGTGTGTGTGAGAGAGAGAGAGAGAGAGTGTGTTTGTGTGTGTAAGATTTAGAGGGTATGAGTATGTGTGTGTGTAAGAGAGATAGAGAGGATGTGTGTGAGAGAGAGAGAAACAGAGGATGTGTATGTGAGAGGGTATGTGTGAGAGAGAGAGAGAAACAGAGGATGTGTACGGTATGTGAGTGAGAGAGGGTATGTGTGTGTGGATGTGTTTGTGTGTGGGTGTGTGTGTGTGTGTGTGTGTGTGTGTGTGTGTGTGTGTGAGAGAGAGAGAGAGAGAGAACGGGGGGGGGGGGGATATTGGAAGTGAAGGAAGTGAGAGAGTGAGTGCTTGTGTGTGTGTTACTTGGACGAGTACATATAAAATAGGCACCCATAGAATGAATGTGAACCAGCAAGAGGCAGCGTGGGTGACATTGTGAATGAGCAAGAGAGAAAGAGTGAGAGTAGATGTGTGAATGACAGAGGAAGACTGGGAGTGACAGGAGGGCTCTCTGTCCGTCACCCAGCTGTCACACTGTCCTGTAAAACTGAGTGGTCGCTGTCCTCCTGTCTGTCCTGTCCCCCTCACCCCAAAAAGCAGAGTCATATAGGGCGCATAACTGGCAACCTTTGATGGGTGACTTTTATGTATTGCTAGACGCCATGATTCCTAAAGGGCTGGCCACGAATGAATCACCCCCATGTACTTCTGTCAGCTGATGCCTCTCCTCCCAACCAACCCCGCTTTCACTCATATGCCTCTCAAACTCCATCCTCCCACCTCACTCTCGTTGACTCTTAGTCATTCTCTATAGTCCCATACGTTCCACATGGGCGAACCAGCTCATGGTGTTCCTTTTCACACTTTCCAGCACATCCACACCACACTGCTCTCATACTTCCTCATTCGTCTGTCTATCCCTCCATGTAACTCCACATGCACTAAAGTAACTCATTTCTACCCCTCTCTTGATTTGTGCCTCTCCAATAGCGTCCATGCTTCACTCCCGTACGTCAGTGTTGGGAATACCACACTATCATGCAATGACTTCCATACTCACCACCCTATTCCTTTTCACTGTTTTCAGTGTTCCTGCAACCCTTATTCCCCTTCTTGCCAGTTTGCTTCCTCTCTTAATCTGGCCTTATTACTTGTCCCATTTTCCCCCGTTGTCTCTTTCCTACATGATTGTCAATCTGGAGTCCTCCCGTGTGACTGTACCGATGCAACTACCAAGCCCTTTCTTTGGGTATTGGCAACTACTATCCAAGCAAAACAGGCCTTCCCCGACGCCTTTCTCTCCTACTATACCTACAGTCAGTTCCTCACCATATATACTACTTCCTCTGTCCACCACCTTGCATGTAGACGTTCGGGCTACCACATTTATACGGCTTATGTTTCCTGAATGGATGTCATGTCCAGATCTACCCTTAAGTCGGCGTCACACGATCAAATTTATCATCTACATATATCGAGTCTTGAATCCGCTACATGTTGTCATCACATTTGGATTGATGTTGCATTGTATTCATATAGCCTATTTAATAAGACTGTACACCAGGGGCGGGGAACGTCCGGCCCGGGAGCCTGATCAGGCCCTCGGGATCATTTTATCAGGCCCGCAAGGCAATATATAGGTGTGCTGAAATGTGCTAATTTGCTTGCTATTTAATATGTATTAAAACCAAATTTAGTCTTTGTGTATGTTTAAATCGAAAATTATAGACTCCATGAATTTATAGTCACAATATCATAGAATTTATACAAATATAAGATAATTAAACAAGTACTTATCAACCCATTGACGGTTATGATGCACTTAATTGGCAGTTTATTCTGGCTATCATGATTAGACAATTGTATTCAGCTTATGAAGGATCTGTGGGTAACGACTATCTCATTTAACCTTTTGACCCTTCCTAATCTGAATAAATCGTCCAACAATAGCCAGAATAAAAAGGGTTAATTGCTTTGTTAAGAAAAAGCTGAAGCGTCTCAATCTTAATCCAAGTGATTTAATGGTATGCTACTGCATCATACACCAAGAACATTTATGTGCGCAGTCATTGCGGCTCAACAATGTTATGGCGATCTTGTCTAGCATTGGGAAGTGCGATGGCTGAGTCGTGGGAACATGCTCATGCAGTTTTACAAACTGCGGGATGAAGTTAAGCAATTCATCATCCAGATGAAGAGAAAACCTGTCATGGACCTCAATTATAGCAAGTGGCTGTGTGATCTAGCATTCATTACATTACCAAGTATCTCTCAGAACTGACCGTTAAGTTGAAAGGCCTCAACCAGATTATTAGCTCACTGCTTTCAAATTTGAAATCCATTGAAGCTAAAATATAGCTGTGGAAAATGCAACTCGAAAGGTACACTTTCCCACTGCTAGCAGAAAAGCTTTCTACAAAATCTGATTATGATGGTGAATATGCGAAACTAATCAAGGCATTTAGTGAAAGGACATGAAAAATACCAACCAGGAGTTGACCATCTTTGACGATGAGCTAAAAGCTAGGTACAATGATCTCACATTGCTCGAGTTCTATAGACGTTACATACCCGCTGATGATTTTCCATTTTGAGGAGGTATGCACTGAAATATTTATGTGTTCAGAAACACTTACTGCTGTGAGCAGAAATTGTCAAAACTTATCCTCGCAAAGAGTCGATTGCGCTCCAGACTGACTGATGGAAACCTGTAAAACCAGCTACGAGTAGCAACAGTCTCAATACCAGCAGACACCAGTGCACGCTTCAACCAAAGAGAAGGAGTTCCAACCAATTACATTAGGGGTAACTGTTTGACCGGCAAAAGTACCCTGATTTTTAACTAAATCACTTTGTATGGCCCCTGAATGATGTCATGAATATCCAAATGGCCCTTGATAGGAAAAAGGTTCCCCATCCCTGCTGTACACGATTAGGAGCTCTAACATATAAAATAAAGTCATAATGAAAGTTAAATTGTCAAGTTGCAGACTCGATTTTAGCTACTTTTGTAATCGGATACTGTGGCTCCTATACACTCACCGCTAAAGTGCTCGTGTGACACCGGTTTGACATGTCCATTCCTCCCATGTTTCAGTTTCCCCGATAGTTTCTGACCTGATGTATTTTGTACTTCATATAGGCAGTTTTGTGTTCCTATCCCCCTTCGCTATATTTCCCCTGATTTATGTGCGAGTAGGGACGAATTGGGGAACAACTAGGTTGATTGTAGGGAGGTACTGGTACAATAAGATAAACTACAATGTAACTAGAATAAGATAGATTGTACACCACTTTGTAACCGTACGTATAGGTCCTATCCTCCTATTCCCCTAACCTACCATGATTTATCCTCTCCTTAAATCCTATTCTCTCCACTTCTATTCTCCTGTTATTTGGCCTTTGTTATATTATTGTCTGTGATCCTTTACTTTAATTTCCCCGATTATTTTTGTCTTCCATCCTCCCTGCTCTACCTTAATTTATGTTCTTTACTATGCGTTTTGTCCGTCTCTTTTACTGTCCTACTTTTACTTCTGGGGGTAGGGGGCTAGGAATCCTCCTCCCCTTGAATAATTATCCTACTCGACGAGACAGAGAAACGGGCGAGAGAACGCGAAAGTGGTCCCCGGACCCTGAGAATAGGAACTTTAAATGTTGCTTCTGTTCGGGCTCTGTCTCGTGTCGGCCATACTATCTTCCTTTGATACATGCTCTCGTACACTATCGCCCCATGATCTGTATTCAATTAAGTTATCCCCCTTTCCAATTTCAGCCTCCATGATTTACTCCATCTTACCTTGATTTTTTTTTTTTTTTTTTTTTTTTTTTTTTTACCGTATCTATTCTATCCTTGCATCCCAGGAGCTAAGCATATCTATTCCGTACCTATCCAGCCTATCCCAGCACTATAGTCTGTTCATTCTAGGTTGGGCAGAGATTGTAACCTCTAACCTCTGTAACTCAAAACAGACTAGAGTAATCGAGCTAATGTTTCTACCAAATAAGAACACTTGGGTAGGGAATAGGTGTGGAAATTGACCGCTGATTTGCTCTAGCCCTTTTTGAGTTACAGAGGTTAGAGGTTGCGATTTCTGCCCAACCTAGAATGAACGGAGTATAGCCAGTTCTACCCACCAACCCCCATCCTTTCCTAGCCTTTTTAATCTGAAATATCCCTCTTCAAACATTATAAATCCGCAGAATAATCTTCATCCCGCTCTTAACCCTACTTAGCATTTGTAAATCTCCGCTAATCTCGTCATACCAACCTTCTTAAGGGAGCCCACCTCGCTTTTTCTCTTGCTCTCCCTCTCTCTTTGGCATGTATCCATTCGGCCCCATTCAGCCTACTGTTTTAAGACGTGTATCCCCATCCAGGTGTCGGTTTCTTCCTGGCGAGCGATAGCGAGCCAGTATTGTATGGAGAAATCCGGCTTCGCCGGAGAAATTTTTCTATCGAAAAATGTACAAATTTACCTTGCTGTCAAAACAAAAATATATGCTGGCTCGCTACCGCTCGCCAGGAAAATATTGACACCTGGATGGGGGTAAACGTCTTAAAACAGTAGGCTAAATGAGGCCGAAAGGATACAAGCCAAAGAAAGAGAGAGAACAACAAAGCGAGGTACCCCCCCCCCCCCCCCCTCCCTTAATATAAGCTGTTCCGATACCTCTCCATATCCTCACCTACTATATATTTTCCTAATTAGCGTTACCTGTCTATATAGATAATCCTATATTTGTCTCCTTTTTCACATCATAACAGATTGGATTTAAAGAAATTTCTCCTCACTTCACTATTTCTGTGTGTGCAGTCAATCTTTATTACATTTATGTTAACTGGTGATGGGCTGGTCTATCAGAGTGAGAGCTGAGCCATCTCTGCCATACCCATAGCTTACTCTGACTGTTCCTTTAACTTATATATTTTCTAGGTCTCAAGTGACGGCGTCTCTTCCGTGGATTGATCTCCCAATCTACCAAGATTGGAAGCCAAAGCGTCACATTTTTCCCTTGCCCCTCAACTTTCTCTTCATAACTGCGGAGGGGCACAGGGCCCTGGGTGGGGCTTTGGTTTCCCGGGCGTTTACGCACCCTCCTCAGCTCCCCGCCATGGAGTGGCTTCGGTCACCCAGGCTTTATTGTGGTCGGCAGGGAGGGTTCTGTTGGGGCGCTCGGTTATGGCCTTGGAATTGCTCGGGGCCTTGGGGCTGTTCGGCCAGGCAGCTTGGGGAACAACAACATTTATGTTAAGGGGAGATGGGCGTAGTTATTTGCTCATTTATATATATTTTGATTTATTTTATTTTTAGTTTCCTCCCTAGACCTCCATCAAGCATAAAAAAAACACCTCCCAAGACAGATTTGTACATTTTTCGATAGATAAATGTCCCGGCCAAAGGCCGATTCCTCTTAAATTACAGGCTCGCTACCGCTCGGCAGGAAAAAATCGACACGTGTATGACACGAAGTCTTAATATTGACAACAAAAATGGGGCGAAAGGTCTTAAAATCGCCAAACTAATGGGGCTAAATATGAGGAAGAAGGGAGACCAGAAAAACGACCCATCTCCCCTTATAAATATTCTTCACTTCGTTACATGTCTCGTCTCTCGTTCGCTTCACATCATTCTCACGCAGTTATATACACGATTTTGGTTCATTAAAGTTTAGTATGACTTACGTAATAATAATATCAAGGCAGTAAGAATTTTCGTTCTAGATCCCTGCCCCCTCCATGTGCTGAAGATTAAATTAAACTGATATGAAGAAAATCATCTCTCTCTCTCTCTCTCTCTCTCGCTCTCGCTCTCTCTCTCTCTCGCTCTCTCTCGCTCTCTCTCGCTCGAGGCTGTTCTTTTAAGCCCACCAGAATATCTCTTCTTACTCTTGGTTCCCACGGGGTATTCTTTTATCGTTAATCATATTATACAAAAAGCTTAATATATATACAAAAAAATGTAATATTATCTTGTTCAAGTTTTGGCATGTGCTCTCATTTGCTACAATGTATTTAATATTTGTTGCAAGTCTTCGTTCGTAAGTATTGTAAAAATATAATCTGCGTTTTTTTATTAAGTTTAAATATTAACTACTTGTCTGGTATGACTATTGCAAAGATGATCGTGCAATGCTGAATTACACACTCACACACACAATACATATAATTTAAGTGGGGTGACCTGCTTTTTGTTATTTCTCTCCCTTTCTCTCTTTCTCTGGCTTTTATCCATTCGGCCCCATTTAGCCAACTATTTTAAGACGTTTATCCCCATCTAGGTGTCGATTTCTTCCTGGCGAGCGATAGCGAGCCAGCATTATATGGAGTAATCCGGCTTCGCCGGAGAAATTTTTCTATCGAAAAAGGTACAAATTTAGCCTGCTGTCAAACAAAACTATAAAATATGCTGGCTCGCTACCGCTCACCAGTAAAAAATTGACACCTGGATGGGGATAAAAGTCTTAAAACAGTAGGCTGAATGGGGCCAAATGGATACAAGCCAGAGAAAGATAGAAAAGGACAGAACAAAAACAGGTCACCACCCTTAATTAAAGTATATTGACCTTTATCTGTCGACGATTAAATATACCGGTACTGTACTTTGCAAAATGCCATATGTTTGTATCCAGCATAGTGTGTGTTTGATGAATGTTTGGCATCGGGGGAAAGACTTCATGCTCACTCTGTATAATAATAGCGTTGTTTACGTTCTTAAATGGGTTTTTGTTCTTTTCTGAGTGCATAATTTCAAATGTTTTCTTCAATAATGTTTCGCAAGTGTAACCTACCATCTTCGTTTGTCAATACTAATATTTAGCTATGTTACTATTATTGTCCTTGTCAATATTGGTCTCTTGTTTTGAGCATACATTTGATTGGGCATCTCCATGTATTCCTTAACTCCTTCACCACCATTACATAATTCTGAACATAGTCTGGTTACCATTAGACGATTTTCTGTAGTTTATAATCCACCTCTACGATTCAAATGGGTAAATACGATAAGATTTTCTTTAGTTTATAATCTACCTCTACGATTCAAATGGGTAAATACGATAAGATTTTCTTTAGTTTATAATCTACCTCTACGATTCAAATGGGTAAATACGATAAGATTTTCTTTAGTTTATAATCTACCTCTACGATTCAAATGGGTAAATACGACACGATTTTCTGTAGTTTATAATCTACCTCTACGATTCAAATGGGTAAATACGATAAGATTTTCTTTAGTTTATAATCTACCTCTGCGACTCAAATGGGTAAATACGATAAGATTTTCTTTAGTTTATAATCTACCTCTACGATTCAAATGGGTAAATACGACACGATTTTCTGTAGTTTATAATCTACCTCTACGATTCAAATGGGTAAATACGATAAGATTTTCTTTAGTTTATAATCTACCTCTACGATTCAAATGGGTAAATACGACACGATTTTCTGTAGTTTATAATCTACCTCTACGATTCAAATGGGTAAATACGATAAGATTGTCTTTAGTTTATAATCTACCTCTACGATTCAAATGGGTAAATACGATAAGATTTTCTTTAGTTTATAATCTACCTCTACGATTCAAATGGGTAAATACGACACGATTTTCTGTAGTTTATAATCTACCTCTACGATTCAAATGGGTAAATACGATAAGATTTTCTTTAGTTTATAATCTACCTCTACGATTCAAATGGGTAAATGCGATAAGATTTTCTTTAGTTTATAATCTACCTCTACGATTCAAATGGGTAAATACGACACGATTTTCTGTAGTTTATAATCTACCTCTACGATTCAAATGGGTAAATACGACACGATTTTCTGTAGTTTATAATCTACCTCTACGATTCAAATGGGTAAATACGATAAGATTTTCTTTAGTTTATAATCTACCTCTACGACTCAAATGGGTAAATACGATAAGATTTTCTGTAGTTTATAATCTACCTCTACGACTCAAATGGGTAAATACGATAAGATTTTCTTTAGTTTATAATCTACCTCTACGACTCAAATGGGTAAATATGATCTCAATAAACTCTTATAAACATATGTCCTTCTTAAACTGCATGAAATTAATTAAATTTTAGTCAGAATCAAAGGTCCAAAGGCGTCATGGTGCTGAAGGGGTTGATTTTATACTCTCACGCTCTCTACTCTATATTTGTATTTACTCTATATTATATATATTATGTATATTTATTTACTCTATATCTTTATTTACTCTATTTTATGTATTATGTATATTTATTTACTCTATATTTTATTTATTATGTATATTTATTTACTCTATATCTTTACTCTACTCTATATCCCAATACCCAAATACCCTCTGTTGTTAGTTCTGTAGGTGTATTCGTCTCTGCCCCAGTATCGTGCGAAAGAAGAGGAAGGTCAAGACACTAGCTCCCTAATTTGCCCCACTGGACAAAACAGAATTCTCACGGGCAAACGCTCTCTTCCGTTCAACTCTGGAACCAAAAATCTAGACTCATTTTTTCCCCCCGTCGACTTCCTCTTCAAATACTCATCCCCAGTTCCACTAGTCATCGCTCAGAGGGCTGCCGGGTGGGTATTGGGAGCGTGGGAGAGCGAAACAATGAGGGAAATGGGTTGAAGGGTGATGGGAAAGTGATTGTTATGGTTGAGGTGGTGGGATCTGGTGACACCCGGCAACTACTGGTACAGCCGCTGGCGTTATGGTAGTGGGTAGAGTGAGTTTCCCTTCCCATTATCTTTACTCTTTGGCTCAGGACTGTAAAAATATATGGATTCAGGAGCGTTTCTTATCCTACCGTATTTACTTTAGCCTTTCTTCATTTATAATCTCAGGATAATACCTTACGAACAAATATATGATCTTTACTCTTTGGCTCAGGACTGTAAACATATCCAGATTCAGGAGAGTTTCTTATCCTGCCGTATTTACTGTAGCCTTTCTTCATTTATAATCTTGGGATAATACCTTAAGAACAAATATATCTCGATGATCCGGGAATTCTTGTGATGAAATAAGTTCTCAGAAATAAGTTATGCTATTATTAAAAGTGCATTCTCGATCGACCGCACATACGTAGGACAATTTTACTTGGACAATACATTTGGATAATTTCTTTTGTGTCGTGCAGTTCTCTTGTACTGTAAGTTAGCATAATCAGAACCCTCGTTTCCGTAACATCTTCCTTTTCTTCAATACAAGTAAAGAAATCTATAATATTTTTTTTTTTGTCAAGAATCTGTCTAGTTATCTGTGTGTGTGTGTGTGTGTGTGTGTGTGTGTGTGTGTGTGTGTGTGTGTGTGTGTGTGTGTGTGTGTGTGTGAAAATATCTGAGGGATAGTATTAAAATATACAATGCAATGGTAGAGAAGGTATAGCCTACCAGTATATTCCAGCAGTAAATGAACAAATTATATATATATATATAAGAAATGTCAACAAAGAAAGATAGATTGAGGGGAATAAAAGTTCGATAATCTTTTTGAAAATATTATTAAGGAAGTAGACGAAAAGAGAAGTTCGAGATAAATGAGCAAATAAATACGCCATCCCCCCTTACGAGCGTGGTTGAAATCTTCCTACATATGCTGACTCATGGGGCTGACTAAAACCCGTGAGAACCAAAGGGTTACGTCTTATAATGGCATTGTGTTTGGTATAGGTGGGATTTATTAGGCAAGAGTCAGTCAGAGTGAGTGAGTGAGTGAGTGGTGGGTGAGTGAGTGGTGAGTGAGTACAAAGGAGTACAAAGGAAATCAAGCAACAACAGGTCTAGTGACCCTTCTAGGCTGCTTGTCCTCCAAAACACTGAGGATCAAGTGTCCAAACAGTGGTTTAGAGTGGGTAAGGGAACATTGGAAAGGGAACTACTGCCCTGGAACTAATGTCTGTGGCAGGACATGTGTGAGAGTGTGAGAGAGAGAGAGAGGTTAAACGTGATAATAATAGTGGGTTAGATGTGAGAACAAAAAAAGTAAATGTGAAATTAATTGGATAGAGGTCTGCCGTACGGTAAGTGTAAGTTTGGGGGTACTACTCGCTTTTTATGGACCTCCTTCTCCCTCGTATTTAGCATATTAGTTTTGAGATTCTAAGACGTTCCTTCCATCAGTTTGGCGATTTTAATACCTTTCGCTCCATTTCGTTGTCAATCTCAAGACCTTTCGTGCAATTTAGGTGTCGATTTTTTTCTTGGCGAGCGATAGCGAGCCTGTAATTTTAACCGGAAACAGCCTTCGGCCGGGACATTTGTCTATCGAAATATGTATAAATGTATCTTTAAGGGAGGTCTAGGGTTTTTTTTTTAAGCTTGATGGAGGTCTAGCGAGGAAACTAAAAAATAGATGAATACATTAATTAATAACCAAAACAAACAAGAAAACGGCCACTAGCCCCTTAATTGTGCATTAGGTGAACCCCAGAAGAATATTAAGTACCGGTATACACCCGGCAAGATATCTAACTGGCCCAGCGCTATTTGTGTTTATGCTAGTATAGAGTACTACAGTAGAGTAATAGGCAAACTAAATATACAGACTTAGCCTACCCAGGGGTTTGTTATGCTTTGTGTTTTGCATTTCTCATTTTATATTTATAAATACCTTAAGGGGGTGGTACTCGCGTTTTCTAGACTTCCTTCCCCCTCATGTTTAGCATATTAGTTTTGAGGTTTTAAGACATTCGTTGCGTTAGTTTGACGATTGTGAGACCTTTCGCCCTATTTCTTTGTCAATCTTAAGACCTTTCGTGCCATTTAGGTGTCGATTATTATCCTGGCGAACGATAGCGAGCCTGCGACATTCTTCTACCGAATAATGTACACATGTATCTAGAAAGGGGGTCTACGGGGCGTTTTTTTAAGTTTGTTGGAAGTCTAGCGAGGAAACTAAAAAAATATTGATTTATAAATATAGACTAAAAAAACAAGCACTACCAGCTTACATAAAAGAAGGCCTGGACCAGGTGGAAATCTTGCTGACTGTACGTGTAGAGAAACTCGGTGTACAGTACAGTTAAGAAAAATGCAAATGTGTCCAAATTTTACCAACAAAAGAGAAAAAAGAATACCATGAAAAATAGCGCACGGTGCTCATTCTTGAGGGGAGATCTCCACTTGAGGGATTTTTTTCTTGACCCCTTTCTCCCTCATGTTTAGCCCCATTGTTTTTGATATTATAAAACGTTTTCCCCCATTAGTTTAGCGATTTTAAGAACTTTCACCCCCTATTAAGACCTTTCGTGCAATTCAGGTGTCGATTTTATCCTGGCGAGCGATAGCGAGCCTGTAATTTAAGAGGAACCGGCCTTCGGCCAGGACATTTTTCTACCGAAAAATTTACAAATTTATCTTGAAAGGGACTCAAGGGGGTGTAATTTTAAGCTTGATGGAGGCCTAGGGAACAAACTAAATACCTCTCCTTAAGATCATCATTGGAAGATTTGAAGACCTAAGAACGAAACAAAGTAAGGAATAACTAGTAACGAAGGTAAATTTGTCTCTTTCCATCCTATGTAGCCATTAATGTGTATGCATACGCAAACAAATGTGTGAAGATGGATTACAGAGAAAATACAGGTAATCAGGTGAAGATATAAGGAATGTCATGATAAACATAATAAACAATAGAACTTTGAACGAGGAAAACCGTGAATGAATACGAAGACAATCATTACATGTTTTATGAATACGTGGCAATAAGACAAATATAGTATATTTAGTAAATATAGTCAACATAAGACATAAATACAGTAATAAAAAGATGCTACTGCAGATGATAATGGTGATCAAATAGAAGACCATTTCGTAAAACATCAAGAGAATGGATGAACAAAATTGGGTGAAAAGATGCAGGTCTGTGATTGTGGAGGGAGCTGGACCGAGGAAGACCTGGGATCGGACTATACGTGCCGATCTCAAATCCAAAAACTTGACAAGTGAAGCAGCCCTTAACAGGGTTGCCTGGAACGCCGCCATTAGGACAAGAGACTGAAACTGCACGTATGTGTGGAGCACTCAGTCTTAAAATGTTATGTATGTAAGTAGACATAAAAACAATGGCCAGGATAGGGGTGAAGACGGGTTAAAATGAGTTAAATGAGTTAAAATGAGTTAAACCATACCCGCTAACCCCTTCTACTACCATCCATGACAGCCCCCCCCCCCCCCCTTTCCCCTTTCACGCTGACATAGCCGACCTCTGGAACCCTAGAGGAACTTTAAGGGGGTCACCGGCATTTTTATCTTTCTCTCCTTTTCTCTCTTTCCCTGGCTTGTATCCATTCGGCCCCATTCAGCCAACTGTTTTAAGACGTTTATCCCCATCCAGGTGTCGATTTCTTCCTGGCGAGCGATAGCGAGCCAGAATTGTATGGAGAAATCCGGCTTCGCCGGAGAAATTTTTCTATCGAAAAATGTACAAATTTAGCTTGCTGTCGAAACAAAAATATATATATATGCTGGCTCGCTACCGCTCGCCAGGAAAATATCGACACCTGGATGGAGGTAAACGTCTTAAAACAGTAGGCTGAATGGGGCTGAATGGATAAAAGCCAAAGAGATAGGGAGATAAAGAGAAAAAAAGCGAGGTGGGCTCCTTTAAGTGGTTTTATTGTTTTACTGTCTCAACCAACCAACCTTGCTCTCCGTCACCCCTCAACTCACGTCCACCGCTTCCCAGTCGTTCTATAGGCCTCCACACATACTATGGCATTTGATCCCACATACAGCCGGTGTCATACGAGCGATTTTTTCCGTCAATTTGTACGGTCAATTGTACTATGGCAGCTTCAAACTTGAAGCGTCATACGAATTACACTACTTAACATAATTTACCTTCAATCTAGTTTCCGATGTCAATGTGAAAGAGCCTAAAAAAAAGTACGAGAAATAACTTGTTCATCGAAAATTGCCGGAAAAAGCGCTCGTGTGACACCACCTTAAGACAATATTCTATATCTGTTACCGAAGGGGGTGGACACGAATGAATTGCCTTCCTGCTTCTCTGTCATCCTTGAACCGGCGGCCCTCCTCCCACCCCACACCACTTTTGCTGGTTCAAATGACGTCGTGCGCACCAGATCCGAAGAGTTGATGGAGAAATATCGCAAGATGATCCAGCACTACAACAACAAGTCAAGGAATATCATCATCTCAGGCATTCTCCCCAAGATCGACGCACCTGACAAATTCTACGACAAGGCCTTCAGCACAAATAGCCGACTAAAATATTTGTGTCTGAAGGAAGAAGTTGAATTCATCAACCTCTGGGCCAACTTCTACAACCAGCCTACTCTGTTCCGCAAGGATGGCACTCATCTAAACCCTGTGGGATCAGCACGCATGGGTCGTCTCCTACACGAAGCAGTCCGCAGCCATGGATCAAAAAACGCCATCCGAGAAGAAGCAGCAGTGACATAAATCATCTAACGCCAAGCAAAAAACAGAGGCAACCGAGGACCACCAGCGATTAGGACCGAAGACAGCGAGGACCGAGGACAGCCATGAACATAAATGTAGATCCGACAAGAACCAAAAATATTATTAAAGAGCGTTCCGTGAGTTCTAAAATAACAAATTTAAAGGTTTTCTATACAAACACTCGTAGCATACCATACGCAATACATTTTCAGATTTAGAGGAGCTAGTGTTTACAGAAAATTATGATGTGATTGGCATAACAGAATCTTGGCTCAATACAGAAGATTGAGACTTTTTAGCAGAATATTCACTTCCCGGTTATGTAATGTTTGAGAAAAGCCGAATAAATAGAAATGGAGGTGGCGTTTTACTTTATATCAAAGAAAGTCTTAACCCGACCCTCTTGTCAAAACCTAAAATTGTGAACGTCGACACATCTTTTGTGCTAATAAAGAATAATAAAGGTACAAAAATAATACTTGCGTTAATATACAGACCTCCAGCTCAATCAGTGCAAACTGACCAAGAAATTTACGAACAAATTGTAGATGTAAGTAACTCACAAGATACCGTAATTTTTGGCGACTTTAATTTAGAACTTGGGGAGCTGAGAGCGCCCATGAATTTACACTTTCTCCTCCACAATGCAGAACTTCTGCTTATCAAAATTAATTTATCCCTAGAACTACTACTCTTTGGAATTCACTTCCCTCGAGTTGCTTTCCACAAACTTACAATCTACAAATGTTTAAATCCAGTTGTTCCAAACATTTTATGAATGGAGGATGCCTTTAGGCACATGGACCGTTTTGTTTTATCTGTTTTTCCTTCCTCCGTTCATAGTCTCTCTAAAAAAAAAGTGACCAAGTGGGGCGATACTCTTACTTCACACTCCGGACATGACTTGTATACGAACTTGAAAGAGAGTTCGCTTTATCAATTTGTTCGAACGCCGACCCGTGGTAATAACGTTCTTGACATTGTACTTGCAACAAAAGAAGAATTAATAGAGAATTTGAATGTTGGTGATGAATTCAGTAACAGCGACCATCGTACCATAACTTTCACTTTAAAGTTTACTAGTAATGAACCAAATAGTAGCATCGAAAAAGTCCCTAATTTCAAGAAAGCAAACTTTCATAAACTTAGAGCTTTGTTTAAAGAAACTGACTGGAGATTTTTAATTAACAATAACGACATAAATATATCTTGGAAGTTATTCAAAACCACTTACCTAAAAGCAGTGCAAGATTGCATACCATCGAAAATACGGCATCCAGGCCATAATAATAAGCCCAAATGGTGGAATAAAGATATTTCAAACTGTCTGCTTGCTAAACAAATTTGCTAATGATAGATTAAAATCCTCCCAAAACGGCGAAGAACGGGTGAAATTTGTAGAGCTACGACGCAAAGCCAAAAAGTTAATTAAGCAAAGTAAAAAGACCCTAGAGTTACATATTGCGAATCAAAGTAAAACAAACCCGAAAGAATTCTATAGTTATGCCGATTCAGATTGATAATTCAGATGTTCTAAGCAATATCACCGTTACAGAGAGAGAAGTATTGAACTGTTTAGATAAACTCAAGATAAATAAAACGCCTGGACCTGATACAATCTCGCCTAGAGTTCTAAAGGAAGCTAAGGAGGAGCTCTCCAAACCACGGACATTACTATTCAATAAATCCTTGCAGTCTGGAACTATGCCTGATCAGTGGAAGCTAGCCAATGTAACACCGATATTCAAAAAAGGCAACAAATCCCTACCCAGTAACTATCGTCCAATTAGCTTAACCTCAATTGTAAGTAAAATGCTAGAAACGGTCATAAGAGACAGACTCGTAAATCACTTAGAGGAAAATAACATACTTAAAGATACTCAACACGGCTTTCGTAAAAAACGTTCCTGTTTAACAAACCTCTTGGACTTCTTCCACGATATCCTCAACCTCTACGATGAGAGTAAAGCTGTAGATATTATATACCTTGATTTTCAAAAGGCCTTTGACAAAGTTCCCCACAAACGTTTACTGCTAAAACTAAAAGTGCATGGAATACAAGACGGTGTGTTGAAATGGATAGAAAATTGGCTCAGCGACAGAAAGCAAAGAGTAGTCATAAACGGTAAGGCATCTAAATGGACCAATGTAAGTAGCGGGGTACCCCAGGGATCGGTACTAGGACCATTTCTCTTGGTCCTAATTTACATCAACGACATAGATGAGGGTCTCACCTGTACAATCTCAAAATTTGCTGACGATACAAAAATTGCAAATAGCGTACTCTCAAAAGAACAAGTTGACGATATGCAACACAATCTAGATAAATTGTCATGTTGGGCCCAAATTTGGCAAATGAGTTTCAATGCGGATAAATGTAAAGTAAATGTAAAGTACTACATATCGGATACCTAAATGAGAAAGCAAACTATTTGATGAATGGCACTCAGCTTAAGAATGTAAACAGAGAAACCGATCTGGGAGTAACAATATCGAGTAACCTAAAACCGAGTCAACAATGTTCAGAAGTTGTTAAGAAGGCAAACAAAATAATTGGCTTTATAGGCAGGTCATTTGAGCATAAATCCAAAGAAGTAATCCTATCCCTTTACAATTCATTAGTCCACCCTCTGCTGGAATACTGCGTTCAATCCTGGTGTCCTTATTACCAAAAAGATATAAACAAGCTAGCACGAGTTCAACGTAGAGTTACCAAAATGATACCTAGCCTAAAGAACAAACCATACGAAGAGCGTCTTAGAGAATTAAATCTATTTCCTTTAACCCAGCGCAGATTAAGAGGTGACTTAATTCAAGTGTTCAAAATCATCAAAGGCATCGACAATATGAACTGTAGTAAGTACTTCACTATCGACCAATCTAATTACACACGGGGAAACGGTTGCAAAATTATTGGTAAATCTTTTAACTCACACGAATCTAAGAATTTCTTCTTCAATCGAGTGTCAACTTGTGGAATGGGCTTCCCCGAGACGTTATAGACTACAGCAACGTTGATTCATTTAAACTCCGCCTAGACAAATATCTCACATCAAACCCACGACTTACTGCGTTTGTAAATGAATAACTTTATTTTATCCTCCCCTCAGTTACTAACCCATCTGTCCCCTACTAACTTCCTAATCCTGCCACGGACATTACCACTCTAAACCACTGTTTGGACACTTGATCCTCAGTGTTTTGGAGGACAAGCAGCCTAGAAGGGTCACTAGACCTGCTGTTGCTAGATTTCCTTTGTACACTTTCACTCATATGCCTCTTAACTCCATCCTTCCATCTGATTCACGGTCTACCTATCGTCTCTGTCCATTTTCAAGCAATTTATTGGTAATTTTCATCTGTTCAATTTAGATGTGTTGTAGCCTCTATGGTATATTAACCCATTCAACACCATGACGTCTTTTTGCCTTCGATTCTGGCTACAATTAGACGATGTTATGCAGTTTGAGAAGGACGTATATGTTATTAAGAGTTTTCATTGAGATAATTTGAACCCATTCGAGTCGTAAAGGTAGATTATAAACGAAAGAAAATCGTCTAATGTTAACCAGAATATGATGAACATTACGTCATGGTGGTGAAGGGGTTAATCTCAAGCCCCGACATTCTCATTCTCTCTCTCTCTCAGGCCTAGGTAACCCGGGGCCTATGTCTTAATAACTCGTGTAATTACTCCATAATTACACATCACCTGTCAAAGATGGGATGGGGGGATGGGAAAAGACAGGGAGGGGCGGGAGGCGATGTTTAATATTAATATTAATATTATTATTATTATTATTTATTTTATTATTTTTATTATTATTATTATTATTATTATTATTTATTTTTTTAAATTGTGCATTCCTTCGATATGAGTCAGTTTTAAGGCCAAAATCCATTATCACTTTTGCTCCGAGTGAAGTTATAGGTATGGCAATTGGAAGCTTGAATACCTGGACAAAAGAAAGAAAGAGAAAGAGAAAGAGAGAGAGTAATGAAAACAAAAGTTACAAAAATACTGTTCAGGAGTTCAAACAATAGATATCCTTAGTTTTTACATCACACAAAAGAGAGGTGGGAAGACATTTAGGCTTTTGATAGATATAACGTGGCTTGAAGGAAACACGGATTTTGAGTACGTAGCCCAAGGAAATATTTCAAAGTATTGCATCAGTGAGTACGAATCGTGCAATACCCTTCATCCCACTTATCACTCCAGGGGATTGGACGAATATACGAATCTTCTTAAGGGGAGATGGGCGTATTTATTTGCTTATTGTTTCATCGTCTTAATATGGTTTAGTTTCCTCCCTAGACCTCCATCAAACTGTAAAAAACACACCCTAGACCCCCCTTTCAAGAAAAATGTGTACATTTTTCGGTAGAAAAATGTCCCGGCCGAAGGCCGCTTCCTCTTAAAAGTACAGGCTCGCTATCTCTCTAATATTGACCATAAAAGCTCTCGTGTGATACCGGCTTAACACAGATAGTAACATAGCAATTTAACATCAGCTGGAAAAAAATAGGCTGAATAAAATCGTCCGACAGTAGCCAACATAGTGTTAAAAAGACGTAATCGGTACAGAAGAGGTTAAGGGGAGACGAGTCGCTTTTCTAGACCACCTTCTCCCTCATGTTTAGACCCATTAGTTTGGCGATTTTTTTAATTTTCGCCCCATTTCTGTCAATTTTAATACCTTTCCTGTCAATTAGGTCTCGCTTTTTCCTGGCGAGCGATAGCAAGCCTGTAATTTAAGAGGAATCGGCCTTCGGCCAGGAAATTTTTTTACCGAAAAATTTACACATTTATCTTGAAAGGGGGTCTAGGGGGCTTCATTTTAAGCTTAATGGAGGTCTAGCGAGGAAACTAGAAAAATAATAAATAAATAAATATTTTTTTTTTTACAAAAAGTGAAGGATCTCCCCTTAACCCCTTCTATACCGGCTACGTCTTTTATATATGATTTCACCTGCATTTCGACGATTTAATTAAGCTTAGGAAGGATTATATGGTAGCTAGAATAATTAACGGAGGTATGCCATAGCCCTTTCATGGGTAGACGTCCTTCCTAAGCTGAATGAAATCGTCTTAATAGTTGTCGGAATGTAATGAAAAGGACGTCTCCGGTACTGAAGGGGTTAAGCAGTAATCTCGTCTAACCCAATTAAATTTCGTTCCAGTAGAAGAAAAAACAGGAGTTAAGGATGATGAGATGAGTAGATAAGATAGAGGAGATAGATGGAAGGTTAGATAGATATACTGTAGGCTTTAGGCAGATACGGTCCATACAGACAGACAGACAGGTAGATTGATTAAGGGAAAGGTTTTAGTTTGATCCCAAGACCTCCATCAAGCTTAAAAATATACCCCCTTTCGAGATAAATGTGTACATTTTTCGGTAGAAAAAGTCCAGGCCGAAGGCCGGCTCCTCCTAAAGCACAGGCTCGCTATCGCTCGCCAGGAAAAAATAGATTCCTATTGGCACGAAAGGTCTTAAAATTGACAACAATGGGGCAAAAGGTCTTAAAATTGCCAAACTAATGAGGCAAACTTCTTAAAATCTCAAAACTAATGGGGCTAAACATGAGGGAGTAAGGGGTTCAGAAAAAATGAATCCCCCAAGTGAATATCTCGCCTTAACCCCTTATGTACCGGCGACGTCTTTTTTAATTCTATTTTAGCTATATTTAAGGGGGGTGACCTGCTTTTTGTTATTTCTGTCCTTTTCTCTCTTTCTCTGGCTTGTATCCATTCGGCCCCATTCAGCCAACTATTTTAAGACGTTTATCCCCATCTAGGTGTCGATTTCTTCCTGGCGAGCGATAGCGAGCCAGCATTATATGAAAAAATCCGGCTTCGCCGGAGAAATTTTTCAATCGAAAAATTTACAAATTTAGCCTGCTGTCGAACAAAAATAAAAATATGCTGGCTCGCTACCGCTCACCAGTAAAAAATTGAAACCTGGATGGGGATAAACGTCTTAAAACAGTAGGCTGAATGGGGCCAAATGGATACAAGCCAGAGAAAGATAGAAAAGGACAGAACAAAAACAGGTCACCACCCCCCTTAAGCAATGTTGTGCAGTATTAGAAGGATCTGTGGTACCGGTAGCAACAATGGTTAAGTAAGATAGTTCGAAGCCCGGTCAATTGCTAGAGGCCCTTTTGAAACGGAACTAATATAATCGTCTAAAAGTGACCAGATTATAGTTAAAAAGAGGTTATCGGTACAGAAAGGGTTAATCGACAAGAGAGAGAGAGAGAGAGAGAGAGAGAGAGAGAGAGAGAGAGATTGGTGGGAGTGCCTTTAGACAGGATGCTCAAACTGATGCAAAAAATGTACTTATAAAAGGTGGATGCCTCATCAAGATAGGCTGCCGCCGAGATTTATATCATATACTACAGTTAAGGGGACAGTGGCTGGGTTTTTGGTCTATTCATTCATTTATTCATTTATTGTTTGTTTCAGTTTCCTCGCTAGACCTCCATCAAGCATAGAAAACACCCCCTAGACCCCCTTTAAAGATAAATTTGTACATTTTTCGGTAGAAAAATGTGCCGGCCGAAGGCCGGTCCCTCTTAGAATTACAGGCTCGCTATCGCTCGCCTGGAAAAAATCGCCACCTAAATTGCACGAAAAGTCTAAAAATTGACAACGAAATGGGGCGAAAGGAGTTAAAATCGCCAAAATAATGGGCCTACCGTCTTAAAATCTCAAAACGAATGGGGCTAAACCCGAGGGAGAAAGCGGTCCATAAAACCCAGCCCTACCCCTTTAAGGTGACTGGTAGCGGGGATATTGGATGTCTTACCTGCCTACCTGTTAATTGGTGCCTCGTATACCTGCCTTCACTCAGCCTGCCTCGGGTCATTATATTGTGTGTGTATGTATGTATGTATGTATGTGTCTGTCTGTCTGTCTGTCTGTCTGTGTGTGAGAGAGTTACAAGGAATAGTTATATTTCAGTATGTGTGTGTGTGTGTGTGAGTGAGTTACAAGGAATACTTAATCTCAGTGTGTGTGTCTGTGAGTGAGTGAGAGAGAGTTACAAGGAATAGTTAGTATCTCAGACCTTGCAGTCCATTCCGAAGAGATACTCAAAGTGGAAGGAGAGAGACTTATGTGCACGACACTCAGTACAGTGTGCAAAATAGTATCTACTCTTCTTTAACTGCCCTACTGAAGAACTGCTCACAACTTCTGAGTAAAGTATGTTCCAGGTAAAATAGATCTTATGCGAAAAAGAGAGAGAGGTGAATATATATATATATATATATATTTTTTTTTTTTTTTTTTGGGGGGGGGGCGGATTTGAATGGATAGAGACATGCATTAATACATACACAGATACTAGTTATGCGTTCTTTCAAGACAAACAACAAATTCATAAGACAACCTGGTCTAGAAACCAAGTTTTACATGGTAAACCTGTATGGTTCCAATACTATTTTTTTTTTTTTTTTTTTTTTTTTTTAAGACAATGAACGGAGGAAGGAAAAACACAGATAAAACAAAAAGGTCCATGTGCCTAAAGGCATCCTCCATTCATAAAATTTTTGTAACAACTGGATTTAAACATTTGTAGATTGTAAGTTTGTGGAAAGCAATTCGAGGGAAGTGAATTCCAAAGAGTAGTAGCTCTGGGGATAAATGAATTCTGATAAGCAGAAGTTCTGCATTGTGGAGGAGAAAGTGTAAATTCATGGGCGCTCTCAGCTGCCCTAGTTCTACGGGGAAAGATGTGGAGAGGCGGCACAATTGAAGCAAGTTCCTCTGAACAATTGCTGTGAAAATATCTGTAGAATAATGCAAGGGATGCAACGTTTCTTCGTATGGATAATATAGGAAGGTCCTGTGTGATTGCAGGGTTATTGATTAATCTAATAGCTTTATTTTGAATTTTGTCCAACTGCCTCAATGCAACCACTCCACTTCCACCCCACAGAGGTGAACAGTAATCCATCTGAGAACGCACATGACTTTTATATATTACGGCCAACCGCTCGTCAGTGAAGAATTCTCGAACTCTGTACAGGAGTCCCAGTTTTTTAGAGGCATTCTTAGCAATGCTTCTAACATAATGTGTCCAGCTCAAGTTAGTAGTTAATGTTACACCGAGAATGTCAATACTAGGGGAAGTGGGAATATTTACATCATTAAAAAATATATGGGAGTCAGTGAGATTCTGTCGGTTAGAAAATTTAATGTACTTGGTTTTCTGTGCATTAAAGAAAACTAGATTCTTTTGTCCCCATTCATTAATTCTAGAAAGGTCCTGGTTCAGAGAAATTGCAGTGTTTATTTTTGAATTTATAAGATCGGGTTGGGTGAAAGAATTGGTAAATGTGAAGGAACTGTGGAGTGTTGAGTCATCTGCGTAGGAATGTATTGGATTATGAGTGGTAGATATGAGATCATTGATATGAATGAGGAACAGAGTTGGGGCCAAAACTGATCCCTGGGGAACACCAGCATTTATTGAGTGAAATTGAGAATAAAGGCCATCTACCATTACACGTATTTTTCTGTTATGAAGATAAGAAGAAATTAGTGGCACTAATGATGCAAGGCCGTAGTGTGACATCTTCGACAATAAGGATTGATGCCAGACTCTATCAAATGCCTTTGATATATCCAGTGCTATTGTATGTGTTTCACCATGTTGGTCTGTAGCTTGGTTGATTTGATGCGTAAGAAGGCAAAGAATGTCTGCAGTTGATCGACATCGTCTAAGACCATATTGCCTATCACTGATTAATTTATTATTCTCAAGATGCTTAATTATGTGATTATTTAATATAATTTCAAAGACTTTACCAAGAGTGGAAGTTATAGCTATTGGTCTGTAGTTTGATGGATCTGAAGAGGCACCTTTTTTAGGAACTGGATGGATGTTTGCTTCTTTCCAGGGTACTGGGAAGCATGAAGTATGAGTACACAGACGGCTACATAAATGTATTCAATCAATCAATCAACAAATAGATGTTTAGGCTACATATATAGAGAGTGAGAAAGTGTGTGCCAACGTGTGTGTGTGTGTGTGTGTGTGGTTACTGATGTAGCCGAGATAGAGGTATATTGATATAATGTATTGAGATGGTGTATATTGTTTAACTCCTGTACCGGCGACGTCTTTTATATTTATTTACTATCTATCATAT
>JBAKBP010004343.1:76499-137748 GCA_037953745.1 Lithodes maja
CCTCATATATCCACAAGTTGTATGGTATTATGCAGCATATCCCTCATATATCCAAGAGTTGTATGGTATTATGCAGCATATCCCTCATATATCCAAGAGTTGTATGGTATTATGCAGCATATCCCTCATATATCCAAGAGTTGTATGGTATTATGCAGCATATCCCTCATATATCCAAGAGTTGTATGGTATTATGCAGCATATCCCTCATATATCCAAGAGTTGTATGTTATTATGCAGCATATCCCTCATATATCCAAGAGTTGTATGTTATTATGCAGCATATCCCTCATATATCCAAGAGTTGTATGTTATTATGCAGCATATCCCTCATATATCCAAGAGTTGTATGTTATTATGCAGCATATCCCTCATATATCCAAGAGTTGTATGGTATTATGCAGCATATCCCTCATATATCCAAGAGTTGTATGGTATTATGCAGCATATCCCTCATATATCCAAGAGTTGTATGTTATTATGCAGCATATCCCTCATATATCCAAGAGTTGTATGTTATTATGCAGCATATCCCTCATATATCCAAGAGTTGTATGGTATTATGCAGCATATCCCTCATATATCCAAGAGTTGTATGGTATTATGCAGCATATCCCTCATATATCTACGAGTTGTATGGTATATTGTATAAGTTATTTTTACGAATATTCGGTAGAATTTTCCTGAATACGCAAATAGCTCTAATAAAGACAGCAAATGTTAATTATATTGCGTTTCAATTCCTAATATATGTAGATATAAAAAAAATAAAGGCTTAACTGACCTTTGATGATTGAAGAAGAGTAAACTATATAATCATTATGTAAATAAATATAACGTCGAGGCTGAGGTCATAATGGTACGTTCCCATGACGCTGGGCCGCCGCCCAATTGGGCCGCGGCCGTTGCTATAAAATACAGCCCCTCACCCCCTGTGAATTATTATAATCAGCATCTATTTTGACAGTAGAGGGCCTAACTAGAGTTTTAACCCGCAATTTTGGCTCCGATGCCGTCGATAGGGAGAGTTTTACTTTTTCGGCAGCATGTTTTGCGCGGCCCAATCATACCGCAGCCTGAATGTGCTGTGGCCCAAGTGAGTGAACACCTATGGTACGAATCATCATCAGCACCGCAATCGTTCCTCTTTATTCCTTTTCTACTTTTAACAGTTTAGTTAATACATAACCAAATTCAACCTCTAACCTAACCAAGCTGAACTATTTATTAGTGGCCCCTCCATCATTGACGATATGCCTATTAGTATAATAGTCTCATTTCAAGCGCCCGCAGGCAGCCAGTTTGAAACTCCCGCCGCGGGGATTAGGAGTACTACATCATAAGTGTAACGCTACTTCTCTTATGGAATCGTCTTATGATTGGGGTACACACTACGAAAAAAAAATCGTAAAAAATAAAAGGGAAAAAGTAACTCAAAACTTGTTTTGCTATAGCTTTCCAACTCGTGGATTTCTTGTGCGTGGATTCTCGCCCAGACGGTGGTAACCGAGACTCCATTCCTTCATCCCTTCCCCGCGGTCCTACCAATCGGACGTGCGCGCCAGTGCTCCGGCCACATTTTTCGTTCGCTGGCTTCTAGTGAGTCTTTGCTCATATGTATTTATCTGAGTTGTATGTGAACAGGTTTAGATTAGCTAGCACAGGCTGCCCTATTGGTATGCCCGCAGGGAAAAGTTAAAATAGGATACTATTGTTCAGGCGCCATCAGGTCTCCAGGTCCCGCGCCTCATGTTTTTTGTGTTTTTTATTCTGCGCCTTAGTTTTGCTGTTACCTACTAGTTAGGAGGCTACTATATCCGCAGGGTTATGCTTCAGGCCATCTGTATGAGGCAGTTGCATTTATTGATTCTTAGCAGACGCCCTATTCCAAAAGTTGTCACACGTGGTGTGGAACTTTCTAGGGTACGAGCCTGCGTTGCCCCGTGTCTCGTGGGCCCCCCGTCACCAGTGTTGGCTGCTGTGTCTTCAAGAGGTAGGTATCAACAGTAATATGTTTACTACGAGCCTCGTGGCCAGCCTCAGTAGGGGTCTCCTTAGCGGCTAGGGGTTTATATATTTTATTGTGACTATAAAGTTTATTTAGCCTATGCTGTTTCCCTCATTGGCATGTAGTGTTTTGGGCATGCAACAGGGAGTCAGGAGACGTCCTGATGTGTGGGGGATGGTTTTTCGGGGCGTACGACTTTCACAGAGATGTCTATACTTCTGATTGTTTGGTTCTTTCTTTCCGGCGATCTTTCTGTGCATTGACGCCATCTTTCCGCCTCGCAGGCGTTAGGAAAGCTCCAGAATGTCCCCGGCTTGGTGTGCTGTCCCACGCTCCTTCCGGCGGAAACGCTATTTATGACGGAAGGATCTCGGCCCGCTGAGTGAACTCACCCAATTGTTCCACGCATAAACAGGACTTCGGACACCCGGCGGCACAGTCCAGTGCGGTCGTTATCTATCACACTATTCAGTTGAAAGTTCGGATGGCTAACAGACATAGGTTTTGCTGGGTCGGTGGCACATGTCACAGGTAAGTAGTTCGATTCGAAGAAACCTGTCAGTTCTTTAATATTACAAGACCGGCGGTAAGTTAGAATAGCGGTAGAGCTATAACTAATTTCCGACGGACTTGGGGTGATAGGATGTGTAAAACCTCTCAGTTTATACTTATGAGCATTGATTCCTGGAAATTTTTATTTCCAGATCTCTTCACATTTAGTCCAGCACAGCAGGCAGAGGAAGGAACCGTCCTGGCGGGGAGGGGGGGGGGGGGGGGGGAGTTCAGTCGCCATTTAGCCTCTCTTTAAAATTTGTGCTACACTCACGTGCTCTCGTGTACCAGTAACCGCACATAAACTCTGCGAACGGTGCATAACCTGCATCAATAGAGCACAGTTTCTCTGGACCTCCCAGAAGTGTCCGCTTTGTTTGGATCTTTACACGGAGTGGTTGAGTAAAGAAGATCTATCGTGCCTAGTGGCCTTGATCGATATCAATGCAAAATTCACCTCATATGCCAAAAGAGTAGCCAACGTCACTTAATTTACATTATAACGATGCAGAATTGTTGCAACTACTCTTACTTTACTCTTGTTCTGATGATTCTCCAATAATAAAGTCAACTGGTACAGCTACGATTCAATATGCAGTAGAGGAATTAGCTATACAGGACTCAGACTATTATGAGGTGAATACCCCCCCCCCCATCCCAAGAGGGCGTGCTCGGCGTCCCTGGCTGCCCGGCAGTGGTCCCCGGGCTCACCCCGGCGACAGTGCGAACAGTCAGTACAGGATCCACGGTCTCCCAAGAGACGGAGGCACACAGCGATGCTGGCTACTCTTCTCGTTAAGGCAGAAGTCAATGCCAGTGCAGAGCCAGTGGATCCGCAATCACAACAGAGCCAGCCTGGCTCCCAACAGCTCCCCTCAGCTTCTGCCTCTGAGGCGCCGGAGTTTTTCCCGGTCTCCTCGGGGCAGAATCAGAGGGGACTGAGTTGGACGTGATAGACAAGTCTCAGGTAAGAAAAGTCCAACATAATACCCCAACACTGCTTCCAAAAGTTCTTGTTCCCCCCCACTAAGAGTGAACCTTCATTGCTTCCAGAAGTTCTAATTCCTTCTCCAAAGGAGGAACGTAGAGTCTCCCACAACTCAGCCTTAGGGCAGGACCACAATGTAGTGGCCGAGGAGATCATTCAACCAGGTTCTCCAGTAAAACCAAATCCTTTTAGAGTAAGAAGGTAAGGTCAACGAAGTTTGCGGGGTCAGAACATTCTAGCACCCAGTAGACTGGGGCCCATGTTGGAGGAACATCGGAGGGCGGCTGAACAGGTAAGCAGCTCTCCAGACGAGGAAGTAACAGTTTTGGGTTCACCGGGGATAAAAGATAAGTCCCCGGCGGTAATAGAGTGTAAGGGGGCTATTGCGAAAAGGGAGATGAGAGATAAAATACATACCACATCTCTCAAACGGGCCCGCAGTCAATGTGTCATAGCAAAACAAGTAGAGGAAGTATTACATAATGTACAGTAGCCTATTACATCAATGTTTTAAGCCTAAGAGGTCCCGAGACACTTCCGTAACGGTGATGGGTTCTCCCCCGATTGACTCTGTGCTCCCACTCACCTCAACCACAATGACCATTTCCTCTCAATTTAACCTCACAAGTAAGATACTGTAGAAACCGCCCCGGCGAGTTCAATTGTCCCACTTAATCCGGCCAAGGTAAGGGTATTTACAACCCCAGGTGTTCCGGCGGTTTTTACACCAACTACACCTCACTTAAAATCCAACCCCGTGTGCCCCACAGTTAAAGTAAATCAAAATTTCCCGGCTGGTCCTAGTTTCCAGGCGGATGACAAGACAGTAACCGCCTCTCTTACCACCCCATATTCTGATTCAAAATCATCTGTCTTTCCGACGTCATTAGATAAACAGCTTCAAATGACAGCTATTGTTCCTCAGTTGAGGGAGTCGGATTGCTTCTGGTTTCCGGCCCACTCGCCAAAATCAGGTGATGAGCACAGATCTATTGCGGGGGAGATTCCAGTCCCTCGGGAGTGGATTATTGAAACGAGTAAGAATAAGGAGTTCCGGGCCAAAGACACACAGGGTAGAGTTTTAAGAGTACCTATTAAGGCTATTCCCGATGTATGGAATTATGAGTATTTTGTGTATGTACCGGCCCAATTGTTACCTTCTCCCCCAGGTGAACTACTTCATCCTGACTGCTCCTGGCCTTATGGCGTACACAGTTATGATTCCTGTAAGAAAAAGGAACCCAACTCCGGCGCACAAACCATCAGACAGTCAAGAACGAGAACTTGATCTGGGAGAGGTAGGGCATGGCCCGTCGGTGGATTGGGAGAACGAGGCGCAACAGTTTGCTATAGCATTAACAACTCAACCATTCCTAGCTATCCCCCCTCCCAACCAAATTGGCTTTGATTTAATGAATATGCAACCCGGCGGGGTACCTTACCCCATCAGTGCATTCCTAGCGTCCCCACAATTATCACACCGGGATTTTCAGGAACCTTTCATTACCCCCCCTTTAATTGATCTCCATAGGGAGTTCAGGTTACGCGAAGATGCGTGCAGGAGACTTTCAACATTTCTCCTTACTCGCCGTACTGCCCAATCCATCATGCGGCCAGTAGATTCTCAGGTAGATCAGAGGATGAGGGAGACAGTCATGCTATTCCAAAGACTACTACTCCCTGATCCAACTAGGTCACTCAGGGATATACAAGCGGCTTTATTGGTTGCTGTCCGAGCTAGACAAAATCTGAAATTAGTAATGGTAAAAGGATTACCCGGTAATATTGTCTGCCGAGTACTTCTTTTCCCGGTTTTGATAGCTTCTGTGATAGGCACTGAAACTAGTCAGGCAGTTCAACAAATGTGGACTCAGTTACCCACAAAGTAATAAGTCACCATAACTAAGGGCTAGGAATGGACGCCGACCATTATCAGGCAGTCGTCTATCCCTTCCCACACCATACCTATAAATTCCGTTCTTTCTCTCTCCCGGGGCCTTGTGAAGGCGAGTGGATCCGAGACTAGACTCCGTAGCACATACCTAGTCACACCTTGGGTGTCTATGTAAGTCGCCGGGCAACACCCCGGCGGAGGTGGAGAAGGACAAGAACAGACATTAAAAAGGGACTAGCGACCTCGCTTAGCTCCAATAGTACTCGGGGATTTTGGATCATTCATTTACTGTCAAGGAAATTATACCGCTGTTCTTGTCCTAGCCCAGCCTACCGGCGGGAGCGTCCACCATACCTAAGGCCACGTACAGAAAATTAAAAAAAATTAACACCTTTCGGTGTAAACCCTAGCCGGGAAACAGTTCCGATTCCTCTTCCAAATTGTCACTGGTGCAGTACCAACTTTCACCACAGATCAATAATTTAAAGGTTGAGTCTGATATATGGAAAGGCCAAGGTATATTCAAGGAATTTCAAGGTCGTGAGGCCTAGACGACTGCTGGTTAAGAGGTGGTCTTATCCCAAACGATGCATACAGACAGCTCATTTGATTGGCCACCAATGCCTAAGTTTCAGTATATTATATGTTAGGCATTAGAGGTTATGCTAAATCCCTAGGGCTCAAGAGCATTTCGGAAGGTGAATCTTGTTCCCATAAGGGGTTTTTCAGGGGTAGAGCAGGGCCGGGGAGCAACCACCCTTACACGCTCGGAGGAGGGAGAACCTTACAAGTTATTATGATAAATGTAGAGGCTTCTCCACTCTTTGCACACAGCGAAGGGGCAAGGTGATTTCCCGGTCTTGTTCTATCACCTGGAATCTACTGTTGGTAAGGTTAGATCAGTTAAAAGTACAATGGGTAACGAGGGTAGAGGACTATTAAGTCTTACCTCTTTTTAACCACAAGACAGGAACAATAGTGATTATATCCTAAGTAAAACATGACTTACTATAGCCCTAGCCAAAGGAAACATCGCAAGATATGCTTTCTCTTCCGCCGGCGGTACATTTTTTTTACCAACTAAGTAGATATCTAGCCCCCAGACCACTTACGCCGGTCTGCAGTCCCAGTAAAAGAGGACACTTCTGGCAACAAACAAGTCTCCCTAGCCTCCCCTCCTTGTTTTTAGTTAGTTTTTTCTGCTCAGCGATAAACGAAGTGATTTCAGCCTCACAAATGTTATTTTGAAAGCAGTAACTAAAGGAAGGATTACAGTCAGCAGGGCCTCGAGGGTCTAGAACACCTGAGACATACTGCTGTAGGAGGTAGGCACACTCACCCAATGGCTATCAGCGCGCTTGTTCTGTCTGACGACAGAAAATCAGAAGGAAGTTGGTTTCAGCCATATGCCTTCCTAAAAAAGGGGGAACGGGTGATACAGGTAACAAGTGGATTCCTCCATGTCCGAGACACCAACTCATAACCCGCCGGCTTTCGACGCCAGCAGGGGGTGACTTCTAACATCAACAGAAGTTACCCGGGGTTTGTTTGTTTTGACGAACAGGTAGCTCAAGGATTAAAAGGACACAGGTGGTTTTTAGTCCCGTCGACCAGGCCAACAATGGTAGTTCCTCTCCCATATTGTCACTCGGTTGTAAGGGGCAGGGCGGATACACCACTGAGTTTTTATCAGGTGTTAGTTCCATCACAAGGGAGCTCTACCGTAATAGACATGCCGGCTAGTCAATGTCTACATCAGGTAATATATCCGATAGGAGACGAAATCTATCTCGCCAAGACCCTTCACCTATAGAAGAGTACTAACAGCGCAGGGAAGTCCAAGAATAAAATCCTGACCCTATGCATTTCGTAATATGGCTGACGGACTGGGAGCCGCTAGCGCTAGAACCTTGCACAGACCTCACAATTTTCTTCAGTTCGCACCGGTTGATCCATACCGCTAGCGGAGGAGGGAGAATACATATAACCATGATTCCTAGCTATGCCTACCAACTCGCCAGCTCAGGCCTACCCGGTTATTTACCAACTTTCGATCTTAAATGTTAGAACAAAGTAAAACAAAACACGCCGGGACTTTGGGCTAAAGATTGGCTTCCTCTCTCACCGATCAGGATAGCAATCCTAGGTTAAAGGGGCTTCAGCCCAGACCATCAGGCATGGAGACATTAGACATTAGCCTCTCAGACATTACAAAATTGTTCAGGGGATGGCATTTCACAATCTTTCATGAATTTTTCCTCTCTTGCCTTCCTGATGCGACACCGTTGGGTAGCCCTGCAGTAACCAACATTACTCAGTACGGATTTCCGACAGCGGGGCTAGTTAGTCTAAGTGCTAAAATGTTTTAGTGTTCATCTAGATAGGCAAAAAAAGAGGGGGGGGGGGATGCAAGTAAGCACATAAGACCCCTAGAACCCCTCCGCCGGTTAACGTCCCTCCGCCAGACGAGTTGATAAGGTCACGGGGCTGTGACACTTTATAAATTCAAGCTGTTATTTACAGCTATAAAATATTTTCTATGTAAAGATACCTATATTAGTTGCATCTATATAGTAAAGCGTACAAATGATATGTACAAATAGATTTAAAAGAACAAGAGTTATGTGTTCTGAAAAGAGGTTGATCAGGAATAGAAGTTTGTTCCCTGGCAACAAGTTTATGAATCTCAAGGTGAGAATCTTATCATATGTATAAAGCAGATCTTCTTCGAAGTAACGCACTGCTTTCTCTCTTTTATAATTTTATACTGTATTGTATGTAAACAATAAAGAACTGTATACTGTATACTGTATTGTATGCAAACAATAAAGAACTGTATACTGTATACTGTATTGTATGTAAACAATAAAGAACTGTATACTGTATACTGTATTGTATGTAAACAATAAAGAACTGTATACTGTATACTGTATTGTATGTAAACAATAAAGTACTGTATACTGTATACTGTATTGTATGTAAACAATAAAGAACTGTATACTGTATACTGTATACTGTATTGTATGTAAACAATAAAGAACTCAAATTTGCCGTGCGATTCTTTGTCTCTACCTATGGTATTTTTGGTTATTTGATATTGTTACGAATGTCCCCCTCCAGTCTTGAGATATCAGGCATATCGTCAATGATGGAGGGGCCACTAATAAATTATAGGTTTGAGTCCCGGAGGGAAGAATGAAAACCTAATATTTATTAGTGGCCCCTCCATCATTGACGAACATGCCTATTACATAAGGCATCCTCTTCAAACACTAATCCGGCGTAGTTTGAATCTACCGCGCAGAGCATTTAAAATCTGAGGAGCCTTCATCATGAGCGCACGCGACCTCACTCATGGCTTCAGTCATTATGAATTGGGTTTTCACTACGAAAAAACTTCGTAAACAATAAAAAGAAAAAGAAAATATGAATAACTATCCAATAAGCTTTCCATCATATCATGGATGTACTTGTGAGGATCTTTGACCAGACGCTGATTCAGGCGTCATTCTTCCTTCTCTGCTCTGCGATCAGCCGGCCCGGACGTGTCTCTCCACGCTCCGCTGGTTCCGCATTTGCTGCGTCCCTAGTGAGTTTTTTCTCATTTGTTTACTCCGGGATGTATCGAGTAAGGTTAGGATAGGCGTAGCAGGAGTGTCCTGGGCTGGTTGCCCGCAGTGCAGTGTATTTTGGGTCGTGTGTTTGTGGCATCTATTTCGGATGTACCCTCGTGGTCCTGTTGTGGACAGGTGAATTTCTTTTTTCATAGTTGAGTTAGCTTGTGATGCAGGCGGCTTTCATTACGCGATTATTTCTGCTGCCTTTTATCTTTCTGATGAGGTAGCGTTGCTTTGCTGACGTTCCCAGCGTATTTTTCTTTTCTTAGTGAAGTTTTTTCTGGGTCCCGAGTCGGTCTTCCCTTGGTCGGAAGTTTTTGCTACAGTGGTGTGTTGGCGGTGGTTCCTGTTGTTATATTTCCAGTGTTTTTTGTTTATATCTCAACATTTCTTGTGCCGTTTGCTTAGGTCTAGCCAGCCGCTCGTAGCTTTGCCACATGTACAAGTGTTTTTTATTTATTTTATAAATATGTCCTACTGTGTCATGTGTATCCGGGTTTAGTTGTGTATTGGCTAATTCCACGGACTATGTTTGTTTCCTGGGTTAGTTGTGTATTGGCTAATTCCACGGATTATATTTGTGGTCCCTAGGTTAGTCGTGCTTTGGCTATCTCTCGGGTCCTATGTGCGTTCAGATGGTGTCTGTTCGGGGTGGGTTACTTTCCGGCGGGGTTTTCTCGGTTTCACCATGAAAACTCCGGCCGTGAGCCGTGTTTGGCCACGCGTGGTTTCAAAACAGGCGGGTGTCCCCGGCGAGTTGGTGTCTGTGGCTCTCCAAGACTGCGTCTCTGTCTTGGTGCCTGTTTTAGGCTCCCTTTGATTCCCGGCGGATTGGTGGTACCCATCTAACATTGTTCATGCGGACATATGTTATGTAGTTTTTCTACCCGGTTTTACAAACCAAAGGAAAAACCCTAGCTGTTGTTGTGGGCTTTCCTCCCCGGCGATCTTTTACAAAGAAGTGGGGATCGGAACTTATGGGGTTAACGTTTAAGACGTCAGATCTCACCCGGCGGGTGTACCTTGTTAAGGTGGGATGAACGAATTGGTAATTCAGTTTAGTTAACCGGTCCATTTTAGTGATACTATATGTATCGCCGCCCTCACTCTTACGGCGATCGACGGCTCAATTAGGGTTAACGTATTTTTTATAAATTGGCCACACCCGGCGGGTGCTCCTGGGAGGGGGAAATACGGAATTTACAATTCAAGCTAGTTCCCCAATTAATTGAGAGATACGGCTATGTATCGCCGTCTTCACCATACGGCGATCTATGTGACAATTCATTAGAAGTCAGGTCTCGTATCAGCCTGCCCTGTGTTAATCTGCTAATAATTCAGGGGCCGGCGTCTTTGTGAGGGGTTGTTTTCAAAATTGAATCTTGTAACAGTCACCGCCAGAAAGACTTTATAAACGCCATACTGGTCTTTTATAATATTATTATGTCAGAGGGTATTCTTAAAACTTTCTTAAAGACATGTCTAGATATTCAGATATCTTTATAGAACCCCGCCGCGTAGCGAGCTGTAATCATTGTGGGATTACGTCTCGTTATCCGGCGGGTTATGAACACTTGTATGCGATCATTTTGGGTTAACCTTATGAGCATTAATTCCTGGAAATTTTCCTTTTTTTCCAGGACTGGGCCCCGGCGGACCAATACAGACCCTGCAGTACGTTCCCACCAGTCTCTGTCATGGCTACCTCTGCCCCAGTTTTTGCTTTATGCATTAATCCAACCTGTGCCGGTATCCCTCTTTTTGCGCACACTCTTTGTATCAGGTGTGTTAAATGTCTAGACCGTTCAAGAGGTTTGTGGGTGATGCGCAACTGTTCCTTTTGCTCCCAACTAAGTGTCAAAGTCCTCCAAGATAATGATAAGACCGCAGCGGTCGCCTTACGAGAAGTTCGGCAACAAATGTCAGCGTATACTACGATTGTGGCTCATAAGTCACTTCAATGTGACAACGTCCCTCTTTGGGATAGGCTTCTTCTTGAGCACCCTCCCCCTAACAAACGTTCCTCTCGAGTAACTAGTCAGAAGCCGGCGGAGACTGGACAGGGTTCTGTGTCATCTCCTGCCCCTGCTACTTCGAAACGTCACCGTGAGCCTACACCCCCGGCGGCAGTCTCCTCGTCTCGGGCGAGATCTAGGTCTAGGTCACCCCTAAGACACCAGCCACCCAGTCTTGCCTCTTCACCATCGAGTAAGAGGAGTAAGACAGAAAGTTCCAGCACGGGTCACGGCGATAAATCCTCCAAATCAAAGAGTAGTTCACGGTCACACCGCAGCCATAAATCTTCAAAAAAGGATTCCCATGATAGAAAGGCCTACCGACACTCACCTGTTTCTAGTGCTCGTCATACCTCTACCCCAGACAGAGTTTGTGTTCGGTCTCAAGGGTCCAGTGTAGTACCTGTACCTAAAGATGATTTACCCATTAACATTTTAACCCTGGAGTTGGAGGGTTCAGAGGGCTCAGTGGTTGAGAGTGTTTCAGACTCCCACGGGAGTATAGGCCAAGGCCTAGGTGTTTGGCGATATTCTCGTCCGGGGCCTGGCCACCCACTTCCGGCTCAAACTATTCACACAGTGGCTGACGTCCACCGGGACGCGGCGATCCCTTCCTCTATTCCTAACTTCTCTTGGCGACAAGATGGTACCCCAGCTTCGGCGGGATCTTCTCAGGAGGAACAGGATGACAAAGACGAGGTTTCGATGATATCGGATATGGAAGGGCAAGAGTCAGGTTCAGGCTTCGATGCCGCACAAGATCTTAATGATTTACCAGTGAGTACATCATCAAATCAATGTGTCACTGCACAGAAAATTGATGGGCTACTTGTTAATGCTTTATCTAGATTTTTTGGCCAACAGCAGGAAACTCCCACAGTGGACTTGGGAGCTCCCACGACAAGCTCTACGGTACGGCCTCTGATGACTTCTCTTGCTTTGACTCAGATCCCTCACCCCCCCTCTATGTCACCATCGGTGGTTACTAAGCCTGCTACGGCGGCGTTGACCACTTCGAATGTAAGGGTTATAACGGATGTCAATCCGCCCCCTCTAGACAAAGCGCCTCTCAAAAAGGTAGCTATGCCCTTGCTTTACGGACCAGACGAGTCATGGGTCCTTTTGACCTCCACTAAACCAGAGCTAGCCCAGCCTACCTTGTCAGGGGAGCTCCCAGTGCCGCGTGAGTGGGTCATCCAGGGCAATAAATCTAAGAAATTAAGGGCCTTGGATACTTTAGGGAATGTGCTAGATGTCAACATCAAGGCTATACCTAGTTATTATCACCAGGACTATTTTGTTTATACTGCTAAGCCTGCTTTACCCCCTGCCTCAGCTTCAAGATTGTTTTCTGACTGGTCTAAGCATGATGGGTTTAATGACATTAAGACACTGTCAGCTCTCACTCCAGAACTCGATTTGCAAACGGTCACAGACGCGGCAGCTAATCCAGTCTTGAAGGTGGGGCAGTTGGGTCCAGGACCTTGGTTGGAATGGGAGACAGAGGCTCAAAACTTTGCGACCACATTTACTTCCAAAACTTCCCACCAGATCCCTCAAGATACTCATTCTTGGTTCTCCATGCCAGTGTGTTCTGCCGGCGGAGTCCCTTCAGCTTTGTTTGCTTTCTTAGCTGCCCCTAAAAGTAATCTTTGTGAGCTAAAAGACCCTTTCACTACCCCTACCCCAACTCACCTAGACCGTGAATTTAGGCTACGGGGGAAAGCTTTTCGCCTGTTCTCTCAATACATAGTGTCTCAACAGATAGCTAAGTCTTTGCTCCGGTCCACTCAGGCAATCGCAGACGCGGATGCCAGACGGTCGGTTGAATTGTCCCGGCGACTGCTTCTTCAGTCGTCAATCCAATCATTAGGTGACGTACGCACTGCCTTGCTTGAGGCGGTACGAGCGAGACAAGATCTTAGAATATCCTTAGTCCGAAAACTGCCTGATCGCATTGCGAATCAGGTGGTCATGTCACCAGTGCTCACTCCCTCTTTAATGTCCCCTGAAGTGTGGCGAACGGTTTTTAATATGGTTCAGACCGTTAAACACAGTCCCACCCCTTCTAAGAAACCTGCCTTTAACTTCCCCAAACCCAGGCCAGTCGCTAAAGCTCAGCCGGGGGGATCTAAGCTCTTTCTTCCACCTAAGTCCTCCTCCACTCAAGGTCAGTTCAGGCATAGACAGGGTACGTTTTCAGGTCAGAAAGGACGCGGCTATAATAAACCAGGTCAGGGCCCGTCTTCTGCCAACGCCAGCCAGCCGGCGAAGCGTCCACCACCGCCAACTCCACCACCATAAAAAAACTAAGGTCTCTCTCACTCCCGGTGCCAGTCGTAAGGCCGGCGGATCCGAGGGTAGTACAGCCGGCGAACCCTGGTCTGCTAACTGGGTCGTTCCGAACGTGTCACAAAGCATGGCCGGTAAACACTTGGGCACGGATGGTGGCACGCAAGGACATCACTTGGCAGTGGCTCCGGCGACCTCGCTTACGTCAGCCGACAACGGCGAATTTTGTTTCTTTAGAGGTGGAGTCACTGGTCCAGGAAATGATTGCCAAGAATGTCATCATCCCGGTCCCCCCAAATTACCCTGTATTCACGTCCAAGCTCTTTTTGGTTCCCAAAAGGGACAGTGTTCAGATGAGACCGGTCGTCGACCTGTCTTATCTGAACCTTCACATTCACAACGAGTCATTCCGAATGTTAACAGTACACCAAATCAGGCTAACACTTCCGCCGGGAGGTTGGATGTGTTCCCTAGACCTGACAGACGCTTATTGGCACGTATCGGTCAACAAAAGATTTCAAAGGTTTCTGGCCTTACGGATCAGGCACCAAAATTTTGTTTTTCAGAGGATGCCATTCGGTTTGAACCTGGCACCTCGACTATTCACGAAATTAGTCCGGCAAGCCCTGATGCCGTTGTTAAAGCAAGGAATCAGAGTTCTGTGGTACCTAGACGACTGGCTGGTGGTGGCAGAGACAGGGCAATTATGCATCAAACATGTCAACATACTTTTAACCCGGGAACTGCGGGGAGACTCTTAACCCGGGAACTGCGGGAAGACTCTTTAGAGTTCGGCCGGCGGACTGCGGGAAGACTCTCTGGAGTAAGTAAAACTAAAAATCAACTTTTTACATCGAAATTTTTTTTTTTTTTTATTTTATTTTTTTTTTTTTTTTGGCCCCTGGGCCATGCAAAATCTCAGTCCTCTACCTCCCCTCCTTCCCCACTTTCCTCCTATTCCTCAGTTATCACCTATTTTCCCTATTATTCCCTTATTCTGAGGTATATTTTCGTGCTAACATTAGCGAGTTGCAAGCAGGGTGTTGTCATCACTGATGGCCATCGAGTGCAAGAGAGAGAGAGAGAGTATCGATCGACTGTGTCTCAGTGGCCTTGGGGGAAATTGGCGGGAAAGGAGTTTGCCTCACCCATAGATTATACAACTCGCGGGCTATATCTCCGATTTTGACCATCCAAACGCTGTTTTCACTCGTTTTATTGTTGTTTCAGGTTAATACCTTTACAATCAACCCATAATAGGCACATATGGATAATTATTAATGCTATTAATGGTACAATGAATATTTTAGTGACGAAAAACCTCAAATACGTCAGCACAGGGGGAGGTTTTCATTTACCCCCGTGCGCACTTCAGAGGTTAAGAGTCAGAGAAAAAAAAATCAACTTTTGACATCGATTTTTTTTTTTTTTTTTTTTTTTTTGGCCCCTGGGCCATGCAAAATCTCAGTCCTCTACCTCCCCTCCTTCCCCACTTTCCTCCTCTCCTTCAGTTATCACCTATTTTCCCTGTTATTCCCTTATTCTGAGGTATATTTTCGTGCTAACATTAGAAATCCGGTTGCAGGGTGTGGTCATCACTGATAGCAAGCGAATGCAAGAGAGAGAGAGAGAGAGTATCGATCGACTGTGTCTCAGTGGCCTTGGGGGAAATTGGCGGGAAAGCAGCTTGTCTCACCCATACATTATACAACTCGCGGGCTATATCTCCGATTTTGACCATCCAAACGCTGTTTTCACTCGTTTTATTGTTGTATCAGGTTAATACCTTTATAATCAACCCATAATAGGCGCATATGGATAAGTATTAATGCTATTAATGGTACAATGAATATTTTAGTGACGGAAACACCTCAAATTCGTCAGCACAGGGGGACGTTTCCAATTACCCCCATGCGCACTTGTTAGGTTAACTCATGTCAAAGCTCTAGGGTTCAAGGTAAATCTGGTAAAGTCAAACCTTGTCCCCTCACGAGTCATTCAGTGGATAGGGCTGGTTTGGGACACAGCTGCTCTCACTCTGAGTCAGAGTTTGGACAATCGCAACAGGTTTCGCAGGAAACTGTTCATGTTTCTTCACAGTCTGAATATGACACGGAGGGTGTGGGAGTCTCTGATCGGCTCTCTCAACTGGATTCAACTAACTGTAATGTTGGGCCGGTTGAAAGTAAAACGGTTAATATTGGAAGGCAACAAATATTTCCCACTCTTACCGGTGGGAAAATTATGCCACACCTTACTAGCGGTCTGGGCGAAGAGGGAAACGCTGCACTCAGTAATGTCATGGACCTCTCCTCCGCCAACGGTATGGGTAGACACGGATGCGTCAGGCATGATAGGTTGGGGATTTCAGTCAAACCAGGGGCACCAGGGTCAGGGGCTTTGGTCCCACTTAGAAATCTCCCACATCAATGTCAAAGAATTACTAGTCCCCTTGTATTTCCTTCAGGCTCACAGCTCTACTTTACGGGGCAAGTCGGTGGCCTTCCGGATGGACAATCTGAACGCAGTTCACTGTATTCAGAAACAGGGGTCAACGAGATCAAGGAAGTTGCTCAACGTGTCGGAAGAGATTTTTACTCTAGCCAACAGGCTAGACATTTATCTTCACGCATCTTATCTCCCAGGCGTAGCAAACGTATGGGCAGACGCTCTGTCCCGGAGACAGAGCACGACAGTAGAATGGGAGCTCAAGGAACCCATTTTCAACCTAATGATTGCAGAGCTCTACCATCCACAAGTGGATCTGTTTGCGTCCGAGGGGACTCACAAACTCCCTCTATACCTCACCCGCCGGATGGAGACGCCGGCAGGGGGGCCAGACGCCCTAGTGACAGACTGGAACAGATGGAGCTCCATCTATCTGTTTCCGCCGCCAGACGCGTCACTAATGTGCCACGTAGTGAACATACTACGAGATTATCGAGGCTTAGTCTCGCTAATCGTGCCCCTGTGGCCGGCGCAGTTATGGTACCAGCAATTGAAGATGTGGTGCTCGCACCCGGTGTCGCTCCCAGTCGAGTATTTCCACTTAGACACGATTGGCAACCTAGCGACCTCGCTGACTTTTGCATTATGGACATTCAGGAGGCCAAGTGGCTAGCACCATATGGTAGAGATGTGACCAATAAATTAATCAATCAATATACTCAGTCTACGAAACGACAGTATCAATCACATTGGCAAGCCTTTACTTCTTGGATCATTAGAACAGAACAGACTGTGCCCTCAGTGGCGTTAGTATTTTTTTAATTATTTGAATTATCTGTTTGAGCAGAAACGTTTATCTGTGGTAACGTTAAAAAATCACTTAACTGCGATTAGAGTGCCCTTTTTCGACCTTACAGGTCTCTCCATACCGGTGGCGGAGGAAACAGGTTTTATGAGAGCATGTTTTAAACTCCGCCCACCTCCCCGTCAGCTCATGCCTACTTGGTCTCTGGACAAGGCATTGTCTTTACTTCACTCTCGTCTGTACCAAAATACTGCAGATTTTGCATTACTCTTAAAAAAGGCTGTATTCCTTTTGGCTTTGGCCACCGGGAACAGAGTGTCCGAGCTGGCGGCGATGAACAACACACCTAATTGCCTTAGGTTTGGTAGACTTAATGAATGTATTCACATTGCACCTTCCCCGGGATTTGTAGTCAAGAATGAGCACAGTGCACACGTGTTTTCTGAGTTCACTGTGCCGGCGTTAAAAAGGGGAAAGGTGCACCATAATCTATGTCCAGTGCAAGCTCTAACCAAATATTTGAGAGTAGCTCCTCTAAACCCCCAAGGTGCTTTATGGGTAGCGAGTACGGGCAAACGCTTACTGAAACGGAGGTTAGCTTCTCTTCTCGTCGAAGTCATTAAAGAGAGTAATCCCGGCGATGTGGGTAGGGCCCACGATTTACGCAAATGGGCAGCCTCTTTACGTTTCTTGAAGAACTTTTCAGTTGAAGATATTGCGTCCACACAGTTGTGGGCGTCTAATCATACGTTTTTGACTAGATACTTGTCAGTTGCTCTAGACAGACCTTCCTTACCATGTATAGCTTTAAGGCAGAGGGTCTAGGTAAACTTTTGTTTACTTTCAAGGGGAAAAGGAGGGGGGGGGGGTGCAGTCAGTGTAACATAGGACACCCTAGACCCCGCCGGAATATAAGAGCTGTGATACAAATTATGGATAATGTGATATGAAAATTTCTCTGTTCTATTCAGGGCGAGAAATTGTGCTAGTACAATGTTAGTACAAACAACAGTGTTGTTATAGTAGTTTTAGCTGTGAAAGCAATTTAGTTTAAACAGTGGAGATCGTTTGTAAAACATTTCCACGAATATTATGGGTTTATTATGTGCACATGTAAACTTATAACTTGTTAATTTTGTCACCACTCGTTGAGTGGGGTGCCTTTGTAACTACCGATCTGTTCACAGAATCTCCAGAGTTACCCTTTTTTGTCAAGCAGGCTTCTTTGAAGCACGCACCTGCTTGAACCCCTTTTTTGTATATATATGGGCTGCGCCATGTTTAAATATATTTTCGAAGTAAGAATACTATGTGGTTGTTTGATTATCTGCTTTTCTAGAGTTATGATATGATTACGAATGTCCCCCTCCAGTCTTAGAAATCAGGCATGTTCGTCAATGATGGAGGGGCCACTAATAAATTATAGGTTTGACTCCTGTAAGGAGATAAAGAAAACCTAATATTTAGTAGTGGCCCCGTAATCATTGACGACTGGGGCCCTCCCGACCATCCCCTTCCCATTCGTTGATGTATTAAGGATTTTGGTTTACTTGATATGTCAGTGAAGGAAGAATGACGCCTGAATCAGCGTCTGGTCAAAGAACCTCACAAGTACATCCACGATATGATGGAAAGCTTATTGGATAGTTATTCTTATTTTCTTTTTGTTTTTATTGTTTACAAAGTTTTTTCGTAGTGAGAACCCAATTCATAATGACTGAAGCCATGAGTGAGGTCGCGTGCGCTCATAATAATAATAATAATAATAATAATTCTTTATTCCAGACACATAAGATAGATACAGTATAAATACAGTACGACCTAATGGTCCATATCACATACACTTCTCGTCAGAGCACAGATAATAATTATACACAAAGATATATTAATAAAGACACAATAAAATAAAAAATACAGTAGGCCTATTTACAGAATAGAGCACATATCACATTTTGTCACAATATAACACAGATAGGCTAACTAAGGCTATTGCTCAATGTTGGTTAACACCTATTGCACAGATCATTGCTCATAGTTCAATTAGACCTATATATTACATTACAGTACATACTATGTGTGCAGCAGCTTCTGCCAGTGAGATATAATACGGGATTCATAGATATGATCACTAGACCAAAGAGCTACAATCAGCGTGTTACTGGAGGATTGCAGTCGCTGCGAAAAGCTGTACACCAGTCTCCTGATGACAGCCCGACAGCACTGCACATCCAACAGTGTGCACACCATACTAGTGCTTTCATATTTAGAGAGACCAATGAACATCTTGAGTATATTATGATAGGATGTACACAGACCATTTATGGTGGCTCTCTTATACTTCCACCACAAATGGGCCGTGTACATAGAGGAACAATATGTCCGGAACAAAGTGACTTTAGTTTCCCAATTACACATGTGGAATTTTCTCAAGATGGTGTTACCACGTAAATATAGCTGTCTGCGCTGACGGCCGATATCTGCATCATCTGAGCAATCGTTTGAGATAATGTGTCCCAGGTATTTTATTTTGTTTACTTCTTGAATAATTTGATTATTGAGTGAGAAATTTGGCAGTTTACTTTTATACAGTAATTTTGATCTAAATATAAGAACAGCACTTTTCAGTGGGTTGAATTTAACACAATGTTTACTACCAAAAGATTCACATATATCAAGAAGTTTGCTCAGACCCGCAGAAGACGGTGCAATAATGACCAGATCATCAGCATACATGAGATGGTTGATGATTTTATTCCCACCATAACATCCAATCTGCTCTTTATTCAATTTATCACTTAATTCATCCATATATACATTGAATAAGTAAGGTGAGAGAATACTACCCTGTCTCACTCCATTGGTTACTGTAAAGGAATCCGAAATAATGTTACCCCCTCTTACATTAAATGTTTGATTGGCGTACCAGTACTTCAAGATTCTCAGTATATAGGATGGCACTCCCCTTGTTGCTAATTTATCAAACAGGATATTGTGGCAGACTCTGTCAAATGCCTTACTAGCATCAAGAAAGCATGCAAAAATAGAGCTGTTCATTTTGATGTACCCATCCACTAGCTCCTTCAGAGTGTAGATGCACTGGTCCGTACCATGATTCTTTTTAAAACCAAATTGATTACTATTAGTTGAGATATACACCGAGATTCTGTCTAAAATGATTAACTCTAGTATCTTACTTACAATACTGGCAAGGGCAATAGGTCTATAGTTGTCTTTTGATGTAATTTTGCCAGCCTTCATGATGAAGGCTCCTCAGATTTTAAATGCTCTGCGCGGTAGATTCAAACTACGGCGGATTAGTGTTTGAAGAGGATGCCTTATGTAATAGGCATGTTCGTCAATGATTACGGGGCCACTACTAAATATTAGGTTTTCTTTATCTCCTTACAGGAGTCAAACCTATAATTTAGTAGGGGCCCCAAAATCATTGACGATGTAGGGCCCTCCCGTCCATCCCCTTCCCATTCGTTTGATGTCTTGAGTTTAGTCTTAATATGTCAGTGAAGAAGGAATGGAGTCTCGGTTACCACCGTCTGGGCGAGAATCCATGCGCAAGAAATTCACGAGATGGAAAGCTATAGCAAAACAAGTTATGAGTTAATTTTTTCTCTTTTATTTTTTACGAAGTTTTTTCGTAGTGTGTACCCCAATCATAAGACCATAAGAGAAGTAGCGTTACACTTATGATGTAGTACTCCTAATCCTCGCGGCGGGAGTTTCAAACTGGCTGCCTGTGGGCGCTTGAAAGGAGCCTATTATACTAATAGGCATATCGTCAATGATGGATTACTAAATATTAGGTTTTCATTCTTCCCTCCGGGACTCAAACCTATAATCTTACTTACCAACCATTGTTCAGCTTAAGCGAGGAAATGTGAACAATTTATTATTGCACAAAATCCTAGCTCGATAAATATCTGAATTAATGATAAAAAGTAATAAATAGCTAACTAATAGATAGATAGATTGATAGATAGACTATCCTCCTACATTATAAAGGAAGGAAAACTATAATTGAAATGTGCTTTCATATTCAATGAAATGCGAAAAATTGAAGTTCGTACGTGCTTAGTAAGGACAAAAAGACATATGGGCGAATATGTTGATGAAAATCAGTAAACCAGGGAATTTATAGGTTTGAGTCCCGGAGGGAAGAATGAAAACCTAATATTTAGTAGTGGCCCCGTAATCATTGACGATATGCCTATTAGTATAATAGTCCTCTTTCAAGTACCCACGGTCAGCATATTTGAAAACCCCCTCCGCATGGAGAAAGAGTTCTCATCATAAGTGTAACGCTAATTCTCTTATGGAATCGTCTTTATGATTGGGTACTCACTACAAAAAAACTTTGTAAAAAATAAAAAATAAAAATTAACTTAATTATTGTTATAATAAAGCTTTCCAGTACGTGGATGTCTTATGTGGATTCTAGCCCAGACGCTGCTCCAAGCGCCGCCATACTTCCTTCAATGCCATATCAAGACTAAACTTAAGACATCGCACGAATGGGAAGGGGATGGAAGGGAGGGCCCTACATCGTCAATGATTTCGGGGCCACTACTAAATATTAGGTTTCCATTCTTCCCTCCGGGACTCAAACCTATAATTTATTAGTGGCCCCTCCATCATTGACGATATGCCTGATATCTCAAGACTGGAGGGGGACATTTGTGACAATATCAAACCACTAACAAATACCATAGGTAGAGACAAAGAATCATATAACAAATTAAGTGTTTATATATTGCTTACATACAATAAAATATAAAAAATGGGAAAGAAAGCGGTGCGTTACTTCAAAGAAAGTCTGCTTAGAATGACCATTCAGGTACATTAGAGAGAATATCACATTGAGATTCACTAGGTTCAAGGCGCATAAATGATATGAATATGTTTTATGTCCTTAAAATAACTTTGTACATAGTATAATGTTTGTACATTTGCATTTACTAACTTCTAGATACACTCTGATAGTTATCTTGTATATCAAAAATAAAAATTTCTTGAGCTGTAGAACCAGCTCGTCTTATCAAGTATCACAGCTCGTGATCTTATCACATAGTCCGGCGGAGGGTCTAGATGTCTAAGCTCTGCAGTACCCTCCCCCCCCCCCCTTTTTTTCACTTAAATTAAAAATAGCACATAGACTTACTAGACCCGTGACGCAAGGCCACACAGGTCATTTTTGGCTTATCTAGGACCACAGACAGGTACCGCATTATGAGAGTATAGTTGGAAGCCCACAGTTTGGTATTAGCAATATCCTCTATTGAATAGTTGTGTAAAAACCGCAAAGAGACTGCCCACTTCCTGATGTCATGAGCTCGGCCCACTACTCCTGGGTTACTTTCCCTAATTACATCCACGAGTAAGGAAGACAGTTTTCTCCTCGTGATGCGCGTAACTGTGTTATTGACCCATAGGGTTCCCTGTTGTTGAGGCTGTGACACCCTCATAAACTTGATTAGAGCCTGCACCGGGCATACATTATGATGTGTATGTCCCCTTTTGAGAGCTGGGATTGTAAATTCTGAGAACACATGCTCGCTATACTCATTCTTTGCCACGAACGTGGGAGATGGTGCAATTTGCAAATGTTCATTTAATCTACCAAACCTGAGGCAATTAGGTTCGTTGCTCATCGCCTCCAGCTCTGACATCCTGTTTCCTGTGGCCAAGGCCATAAGGAACGCAGCCTTCTTTAACCCGGGAGCTGCGGGGAGACTCTTAAGAGTTCCCCCGGCGGACTGCGGGAAGACTCTCCTGAGTAAGTAAAATTAAAAATCAACTTTTGACATCGAAAAAAAAAAAAAAAAAAAAAATATTTTTTTTATTTTTTTATTTTTGTTTGGCCCCTGGGCCATGCAAAATCTCAGTCCTCTACCTCCCCTCCTTCCCCACTTTCCTCCTATCCTTCAGTTATCACCTATTTTCCCTATTATTCCCTTATTCTGAGGTATATTTTCGTGCTAACATTAGCGAGTTGCAAGCAGGGTGTTGTCATCACTGATGGCAATCGAGTGCAAGAGAGAGAGAGAGAGTATCGATCGACTGTGTCTCAGTGGCCTTGGGGGAAATTGGCGGGAAGGTAGCTTGCCTCACCCATACATTATACAACTCGCGGGCTATATCTCCGATTTTGACCATCCAAACGCTGTTTTCACTCGTTTTATTGTTGTTTCAGGTTAATACCTTTATAATCAACCCATAATAGGCGCATATGGATAATTATTAATGCTATTAATGGTACAATGAATATTTTAGTGACGGAAACACCTCAAATACGTCAGCACAGGGGGACGTTTTCAATTACCCCCGTGCGCACTTCAGAGGTTAATAATGAGTCAAAATCTGGCGCAAGACTATACTTGCGCGAATGAAGCAAGGATAAGGCCTTGTCCAGTGACCAGGTAGGCATGAGCTGACGGGGTGGTGGGCGGAGCTTGAAACACGCCCTCATGAACCCTTTCTCCTCCGCCTGTGGTATGGATAGACCAGTGAGGTCATAAAAGGGAGTTCTAATGGCAGACAGATGATTTTTTAGTGTAACTACAGGAAAGCGCTACTGGTCAAACAAATAATTCAAGTACTTAAAAACCAGAGCTACTGATGTGTCTGTTTGCGCCGTTTCCACTATCCAGGTTGTGAAAGTTTTCCAATGTGACTGGTACTGCCTCCTGGTAGACAGAGTATACTGATTAAGTAATTTATTTGTGACACTTTCCACATAATTATGGAGTTAACCATTTAGCCTTCTGAATGTCCAAAAGGCAAAAGTCAGCGAGGTCTCTAGGTTGCCAATTGTCTCCAAGTGGAAGTACGAGACCGGGAGTGACACCGGGTTCTCGCACCACATTTTCAACTGGTGGTACCACGTCTGAGCCGGCCGTAGAGGTGCGATCATCGAGACTAGGCCTCGGTAACCCCGTAGTTTGTGAACTACTTGACACATGAGTGAAGCGTCGGGAGGCGGAAAAAGATAGATGGAACTCCACTTGTTCCAGTCCTCCGTCAATGCGTCTGGACCCCCCGCCGAAGTTGTTACCCGACGGCTTAGGAAGAGAGGAAGTCTGTGGTTCCCCTCGGATGCGAATAGATCCACTTGTGGATGGTAAGGTTCTGTAATCATCTTGTTGAAGACGTTTTGCTTGATAGCCCATTCTACTGTGTTGCACTGTCGCCGGGACAGTGCGTCTGCCCAGACGTTCGCAACGCCTGGGAGATAAGAAGCGTGGAGATGAATGCTCAGCTTTTCGGCCAGAGCAAAAATCTTCTCTGACAACTCTAGCAACTTCCGAGACCTCGTTGACCCTTGCTTTTGAATGCAGTGTACCGCATTCAAACTGTCCATTCGACACTCTATTGATTTCACCTGCAATGAGGAGCCGTGAACCTGAAGGAAAAACAAAGGGACTAACAGTTCCTGCGCATTGATATGATAATTCTCGGTTTGGGACCAAAGCCCTTGCCCTTGGTGGCCTAGGCTTGACTGATAACCCCAGCCTATTGTCCCCGAAGCATCTGTGTCTATCCATACCGTAGGTGGGGGAGACACCCACGTCATTGTTGAGTGCAATATCTCTTTCTTTGCCCAGACCGACAGTAAGTTGTGAATTAAGTGAGGAATTTTCCACAATTTTCCCGCCGGCAATAGCGGGAAATATTTGTTGCCTTCCTAGACTAATCTCTTTACTTTCAACCGGCCCAACTTTACAGTTAATTGGATCCAGTTGAGAGAACCGACCAGAGACTCCCAGATCCTCCTCGTCGTGTTCAGACTGTGGAGAAACGCAAATAATTTCTTTCGAAATCTGTTGCGGTTGTCCACACTCTGGCTGAGAGTAAGATTGGCTGTGTCCCAGACCAGCCCTATCCACTGAATCGCCCGTGTGGGAACAAGATGCGACTTTGCCAAGTTGACCTTGAACCCTAGGGATTGTACACGATTGATAACGAGCTTGACATGGGTTTTGCATAAACTCTCTGACTCCGCCACTACCAGCCAATCGTCTAGGTACCACAACACCTTTATCCCCTGATTTAATATCGGCATGAGGGCCTGCCGGACTAATTTTGTGAAAATTCTCGGTGCCAGGCTCAAACCGAATGGCATTCTTTGAAAGACATAAGTCTCTTGCCTGATCCTCAAGGCGAGGAATTTTTGGAACCGTTTGTTGATGGGGACATGCCAGTAGGCGTCTGTCAGGTCTAACGAGCACATCCACCCTAGTGGTGGAAGGGTTAGCCTTATGTGATTCACAGTGAGCATCCTGAAGGGTACATTGTGAATATATTCGTTCAAACGTGAGAGATCTACTACTGGTCGCATTTGAACACTGTCCCTCTTTGGCACTAGAAAAAGTCTGGACATGAATACAGGGCAAGTTGGATCGACCAGGACAATGACATGCTTGGTGATAATTTCCTGGACTAGTGACTCCACCTGTAAAGACACACGATTGACTTCTTGAGTCTGACGTAAACGAGGTCGCCGGAGCCACCGCCAGGTGATCCCTTTGCGTACCACTGTCCTTACCCAAGTTCGCCGGGGCCAGGCCCGGTGACACGCCCGAAAAGACCCAGTTACTTGACTGGGTCTGTCCGGCAGCTCTACCCTTGGATCCAACTAGCCCTCGATGTGCCCTGGGAGAGAAAGAGTTTGACTGACTAGTTTTTTGCTGGTGGTGGGGTAGGTGTGGACGGTTGGCTGGTTTTAGCTGGTGTCGTTCCCTGTCCTGACTTATGTTGTGGCCTATTCTTGTTATGCCACTTACCTAAGTGCTTACCCTGCTTTGACTTGTACTGGGTACCTCCTTGTGCTTGGGGAGACACGGGACCCTGAAAGGGCTGCTTAGCACCAGAAGGATGTGACTTACTTCCACCTTTAGGTTTGGAGTATGGTTTCTTGAAGTTCTCCTTTTTAGCTGGGAGGTACCCGGCTGCAAGTTATCAACCATATTATAAACTGCCCTCCATGTGTCAAGACTGAGCAAAGAAGCAGTTAAAACTGGGGAAAGAGTTACCCGGCGACCAATGTCTTCCGGTAACTTCTTAACCATGTACACTCTTAAGTCTTGGCATGCCCGGACTGTCTCCAACAAGGCTATCTGGATGTCGCCCACAGTTTGGATGGAATTTTGTAACAGAAGCCGTCTAGATAGTTCAGTGGCCTTCCGTACATTTTGATCAGAAATAGCGGCTATGGTCCTCGTGAGGGACTGGGCTATTTGACGGCTCAACAAAAATTGGGAAAATAGTCTGAGAGCTCTATTTCTCAATTTGAAATCTCTGTCTAAGTGTGCAGGAGGGGGAGTTGAGAAGGGCTCCTGAGTCATAGAGAGATAATTTGGGAGCCGATAGGAAATCAAAAAGAGCTAGGGACACCCCTCCGGCTTTATTGATGGGCATGGAAAACCATAGATGGTTATCTTGTGGAATTTAGTGGGAGGATTTTGAAGTGATAGTGGTAGCAAACTGTTGAGCTTCTGCCTCCCAGTCCACCCAAGGGCCAACACCTACCTGCCCCACCTGCAGAACTGGGTTATGAGACTGGTCTAAAGCTGGAGTTGTATTCAACTCCGGCGTTAGTTTGTTGAGCGATTTTATATCGTTCACGCTGTCAGACTTCGTCCAATCCGCAAAAAGTCGTGCCGATGAGGCGGGAGGTAATGCCGGAGTAGAAGAGTATACAAAGAATTCAGGAGAATACACATTTGGAATGGCTTTGATAGTGACATCTAAAACTTGCCCTTGTGAGTTTTTGGCCCTTAGTTTCTTACTTTTACTAACTTCTATCACCCATTCCGTAGGCACTGGGATCTCCCCCGATACTGTTGTCTGTGCTAGGCTCGGATTTTTAGCAATATATAGCTGGCACCAACGAGCAGTCGGGACCATATAAAAGCGGCATTCCCACTCTTCTATGTGGGATTTTGTCTAGAGGGGGAGGGGTAACATCCGTGATAACGCGAACATTGGTAGTGGTCAAGGAGGCGGACACTATAGTGCCACTTGCCGTAGTGTTCACTGGGATTACGTTACTGTGAGAGTGATCTATTATCTTGACAAGTCTGGAAGGTTCTAGGGGCCGCACAGCCGACCCTATCGGGGGAGCTCCCGGCGGAGCTATGGGAGTATCCTGAGCCTTTGGTACATTGTATTGGCGCATAACTTTATGCAAGATATAATCTACATCATCAGTAGTTATATATTTACTATGTGACTCCTTAAAAGACTCTGACCCCACTTCCGAACCATCCTCTGTGTGTGGTGGTTGAGCCGAAGGTAGTTCTACCACTTCCGGCTCTTCTTGTACCTCTAACGGATCCGGCTGTTGTTGCTGCGGATCTGACAGTGGTGTAAAAGCCGGCCAAGGTAAATCCGGCACTGAGGAAGGAATAATTTCAATATCCTCATTCCTCCATGTCCCTGACACTGTCTTGGAACCGTACATTGTTTTCCACTAATGAGGGTTCTGATTGTCTACACACACTTCGACCTGGTTAGGAGGTTGAGAATCAGGTATCACTTGACTACCCTGTGAACTAATAAGGTCCTGATGCCTACCTGATGTATAGCCCCGATACTGTTCAGCTAACACTCTTTGTGACACTATTGGGGGCCTACTGACAGGTAAGTTCAATTTTGGTATTGCAAAATATGTCCTGATTCACACTTAAAGATTCCCTCGACTCCTCCCTGGGAGTTGACTCAGTCCCCTCCGTCCCTACCTCTGAGCTGCCAGATTGGACGTTAGGCACGGAGGTGGGGGTGGAGGGAAATGGCCGCAGCTCCGGCGTTGGCCGGTGCCGCGACTGCGTCGGCCGGTGCCGCGACTGCGTCTCCTCCTTGCGGGAACTTTTATGTCCCTTCTCTGATTTTCTATGGCTAGATGTCGCCTCGTCATCTTTTCGCCTCTTGTGAGATCTTGAAGACTCTACTGAAGAGTGTCTAGATTGCCTGAGGGGGGTCCTCGACCGGGGCCTTGAGCGGTCACTCGGTGAAGGTGAACGTCCCCTCTTATGGCGGCCGGGGGGGGGGGGGGGGGGGGGGGTTGCCTTGCTAGAATCACTGCTCTCGTCACTACCTACTAGCTCTTTAGATAGAAATTTAGTTTTGGTTTTAGATTTAGTAGATTTAGCCGGCATTAATTTCAGCACTGATGACTTTATCACCAAGTGCTCCCAAAGCGCCTAATTGTCACAGTGTAGGGCCTTATGGGCAATGTCTTTCGTGTAAGCATTAAAAGTGTTTTTTATTTCATTGAGTGCTACAAGACATGAATGATCTTTCTTACCAAATAAATTTGAACAAAGTTCGGAACAAATGGCGCACTTTTTGGATACCCAAATGCCTCGTGATCTATCGAGGCATTTTACACACTTGATACAAAGTTTGTGTGCAAACACGGGTATAAGAGAGCAAGTAGGCGTAGCACAGAGAACAACTAGAGGCATGATGGAGCTAAACCCCCCCCCCCCCCCCCTCGCTGGGATCGTCCCCTTCGCCTGCCGACCTGCGCCGCTACCGATGTGCCGTGATCTGGAAATAGAAAATTTCCAGGAATCAATGCTCATAAGGATAAACCGAGAGGTACACACATCCTTAATCTCACAAATACGCCGAAAAGTTAGCTGTAGACCAACCGCTACTCGAACCTTCCTCTGTACTTGTCTGCGACAAAACCGCTAAAGATTTCATCGTCTTTAGAACTGCTTACCTGATTACACTGGCCCGTAATAACCTTAAAAGCACACTAACCCTTAGTCTAAAAGACCGGAAGGATAGTAATCACTGGACTGTTTCGCTGGGCGCGTATAAGTCTGGTCATGCCGCGTGAGGCTTTTGGTCTGGGCGAGTTCACGGCCGGGCCAAGATTCCCTTGAGAATCCGCATTTCCGCTGGAAATAGTGGCACAGCACACCAGTCTGGGTAATTTGGCTAGTTCCTTTCTCGCCTGCAAGGCGTGTCTCCGGCATCGATACACAGAAAGATCGCCGGAGGAAAAAAACAAACTTTTGAAGGAGACTGACTTATATGAGAAAGTCAGAACCCCTCAAAACCCAATCAAATAGACAGGACGTCTCCTGCCACATTGTTATCATGTAAAATACCCTTTATGACAACAATATACACATCTTAGGGCTACAAAAGTAAAATTAAGCAATAATTCATACCCCTAGCCAACTAAGAATACCCCTAATGAGGCTGGCCACAAGTCATAGTCATTAACCCGGGAACTGCGGGGAGACTCTTAAGAGTTCCCTCGGCGGACTGCGGGAAGACTCTTGAGAGTAAGTAAAACAAAAAATCAACTTTTGACATCGATTTTTTTTTTTTTTTTTTTTTTTTTTTTTTTTTTTTTTTTTTTTTTGGCCCCTGGGCCATGCAAAATCTCAGTCCTCTACCTCCCCTCCTTCCCCACTTTCCTCCTCTCCTTCAGTTATCACCTATTTTTCCTATTATTCCCTTATTCTGAGGTATATTTTCGTGCTAACATTAGCGAGTTGCAAGCAGGGTGTTGTCATCACTGATGGCAAGCGAGTGCAAGAGAGAGAGAGAGAGTATCGATCGACTGTGTCTCAGTGGCCTTGGGGGAAATTGGCGGGAAAGCAGTTTGCCTCACCCATACATTATACAACTCGCGGGCTATATCTCCGATTTTGACCATCCAAACGCTGTTTTCACTCGTTTTATTGTTGTTTCAGGTTAATACCTTTATAATCAACCCATAATAGGCGCATATGGATAATTATTAATGCTATTAATGGTACAATGAATATTTTAGTGACGGAAACACCTCAAATACGTCAGCACAGGGGGACGTTTCCAATTACCCCCATGCGCACTTGTTAGGTTAATATAATGAATCTCTTAGTCTTACCTCTGAAGAAGCAGCGACGAGCGGAGAAAGCCCCTCGGCCTAGGGAAAAGCAAAACACAGACCCTGGAAAGTTCCACACCACGTGTGACAACTCTTAGACCAGAGCGTCTGCTTAAATAATAATAAAATACAACTGCCTCATAGCAATGGCCTGAAGCATTATCCTGCGAAAAGATAGCCTCCTAACTAATAGTAAAGTAGCAAACACTAAGGCGCAGAACAAAACAAGAACACAACATGAACGCGAGGGCCCAATGGGGGCAACAAAGCGCCTGTACAATAGTACCCTATTTTAACACTCTCCTGCGGGCACACCAATAGGGCTGCCTGGTCTAACTAGTCTAAACCTATTCTAGTACAACTCGGGTAGATACAAATGAGCAAAAGACTCACTAGAGTTGAGTGAACGAAGAATAAAGCCGAGCACAGACAGGCACGTCTGGACGCTGTGGACGCAGGGAGAGGAAGGAAGTATGGCGGCGAGCAGCGTCTTGGCTAGAATCCACATAAGACACCCACGTAATGGAAAGCCTTATTATAACAATAATTAAGTTAATTTTTATTTTTTATTTTTACAAAGTTTTTTCGTAGTGAGTACCCAATCATAAAGACGATTCCATAAGAGAATTAGCATTACACTTATGATGAGAACTCTTTCTCCATGCGGCGGGGTTTTCAAATACGCTGACCGTGGGTACTTGAAAGAGGACTATTATACTAATAGGCATATCTTCAATGATGGAGGGGCCACTAATAAATATTATTTTTTTTAAGATTTGCCAATTTCCTAGCTACTTTCCAACTCTTATCATAATTTGAACACTATCTGTTATTTTAAACCCTCACGGTGTCAATGCACAAACATAAATACCGCTTGCGTTCTTTTACAAAATTAAAATTACTGACTATGTTTAGGCTATTGTTTGTCGGAATTGTAAAAAAAAATTGTGATCAAATAGACAAGAAGTTTATCCCATGAATTACTTAATTAATAAATATACTGCTCAAGCTATGATAGACGAGATTCTAAATTAGCAATACAATTGGCAGACTTCCCTGGTTTAGGGTCAATTCGCCCAGAGTCCTTTCGTCTTGACTTTACATGTGCTTACTTTAATATTTCCTATTTCAGTTAACCCCTACTATACCAGGAACGGCGCACAGCCGGCATTAAAAAAGTGACTCACCAGACGTACCAGCGACGGCTCTCAGCCATTCTACTTGTTCTGCTAATATCTAGTTGGAGCTGCTAACATGACTTGGAGGCACTGCTCCGATGAGTTGGTAACACTTATCATGGTCCCTCTCAGCTACTCCGGGCTGGCTGACTCGGTTACCCATCAACTCTTGAGCTGAGAGGGTGTTGGCTCATTGATTATGGCAATGTTACGTTACGAGTGGGGTTCGAACCCATAACATAAAGAAACATTCCACTAAAAACACAAAACGAGGACTTATTATTTAGCCTCACAAAATGCGGAAAATATGACTATCAGTTTCAGTCAAGAATAAGTGGTATGTTAAACTTCCACAAAACTAGCAACTCTCTTTGTAGTCACTAAAACCTTGGTAGGTGAAAAGATGTGGCAAGTTCATAAAATATCAGTTGATATCAAATGGCTGTTTTAGCCTAAAAAACCCAAAGTTATTCCTTTCTCATCACTCGTTCAGAATTAGTTATCTTTAGTTACTTTGACTTAGATTTATCCCAACAATCAAAAGAATAATATATTAGCACAAAGGTAAAATGTAAAGATTATGTAAAATAAAATTATAATTTATTTACATGTGAAAATATCAAATTGAGAAACATTGAAGTGAAATAATAAAGACACTCTTAAGAAAAATAATACATAGTTATATAAATACCCTCCAAGAGAGTAAGGTGAAAGCAATCAATAAACATAGAAAAAATCCTAGGCGATACTTATTCAACTCATGGTGATTCTTTTACAAACAAACTCAGGGCAGGTCAGCTTAAGATGATGGTGGCGATTACACTGCCTGCCACAAGCAGAAGGTAGGCTTATATACCCTTAGCTCACCTGGCTCTGATACCAAACTCCCGAACTGCATTAATCATCAACTCATAAAATGTTAGAATTGAAAGGGAACTGGTGGAATATAGTTTGGAGGGTTTTGAGTTATATGAGAGAAATGCTATTGGAGCAGAGGTTGGAAGAGGACTGTTTATTTATGTAAGAAAAGAGCTCAAGGTTAATGAGGTGGATATGAGACAGCAGTATTGTGAGTATTTGTGTATTGAAGTAAAATGTGTAAAAGGATCAATTCTAATTGCCTCTATATATAGAAGCCCAAATAATAGCAGGGGAGAGGATGATAACCTACTGAAAGTAATGGAGGAGATAGATAATAGAGAGAACAAATATAAAATTTTGATTGGAGATTTCAATTTGCCAAGGATCAACTGGGCAAATTGTACTACTCCAGCGGGACAGGGTAGCCTGGAAAATAAGTTTATAGAGAAAGTGAGAGATTGTTTTTTAACGCAACATATTGTAGAGATGACAAGATATAGAGATGGGACGCAGGGGAGTGTACTTGATTTGATTTTTAGAAATGAAGAGGATATAGTGGAACATGTTAATGTGGATAGCCCTATAGGTCGTAGTGACCATGCCTGTATAAGCTTTAGTTGTAACATTAAATCGGAGAGGGATAATAGAAGCAATAGAAAAATATATATGTATGATAGAGCAGATTATGAGCTGCTGAGACGGTGTTTGGACATTGACTGGGGGGAATATTTGAACGGTGAAGACGCTGAAGGAATGTGGAGGAAAATTAGAGTCAAACTGGAGAATGCTGTATCCAAAAGTGTACCAGTAAGGGAATATAAGGATAAAACAAAATTGAGGAAAAGAACTAACCCAGAATTGCCAATGAAAAGAAAGCTTTGGATATTGATTAGAAGAAAGAAACGATTGTGGGAAAGATTAAAATTGTTAAAAAAGAACAGGGGGTCTAGTATGGAGGCTAAGGAAGTGGATCTGGAACGTAGACAAATAAACAATAAAATAAGGTGGGAAACAAGGAGGGGGGTGAAGGAGAGGGAGAGAGAGATAGCTAGAAATGTGAAGGATAATCCAAAAATATTCTGGAAGTACATTCAGGAAAAGTTAACAAGAAGAGTAGGGATCCCAGAGCTGGTGGGGGGGTTGAATGATGGGAGTAGAGCGGAGACTGATAAGGAGAAAGCAGAGGTGCTGGGGAAATACTTTGGGGGGGTACTAACAGTGGAGTCGGAGGATGCAGTGCCTACTATTCCCATCAAACAGGCGCCGGCACTGGAACTAGTAGAGTTTTCCCATGCTAGAATAAGAAGGGCTATAGAAAAAATGAACAGAAGTAAGTCACCGGGACCGGATGGGATACACCCAAGAATCATAAAGGAAGGAGGGGAGATGTTAGTAGAGCCATTGAAAATGTTATTTGAGGTATCGTTTAATACAGGACAAATCCCGATGGACTGGAGAGAGGCGAACATAACAGCTATATTTAAGAAGGGAAAGAGAAATGACCCAGGGAATTATAGACCAGTCAGTTTGACAAGTGTTGTGTGTAAACTAATGGAAACGGTAATTAGAGAAGGAATAATGGATCATATGAAGTCAAACCAACTTTTCAGTGGGAGACAGTTCGGATTCTTGCCGGGGAGGTCGACGGTACTACAGCTAATTAAGGTGGTAGATGATTGGATGCAAATTCTAGAAGATGGTGATGTAATAGACGTGGTATATTGCGATTTTATGAAGGCCTTCGATAAGGTCCCACATAAAAGGTTAATAGAGAAAGTTAAAAGCTATAATATAGGGGAGAAATGTGTGAAATGGATAGAAGCCTTCCTGAAAGATCGGAGACAGAGGGTATTGGTGAATGGAATAGGCTCGGGGTGGAGGGAAATTACAAGTGGGGTACCTCAGGGATCTGTGTTGGGACCACTGCTGTTCGTTATATTTATCAACGACTTGCCTGAAGTTATAACTAATGGAAGTGAGGTATACCTGTACGCGGATGACACTAAACTGTATAGAAGAGTGAGGAGTAAGGAAGATATGGGTTTGCTTCAAGGAGATGTGGAGGACATGAAGGGATGGTCTGAGCATTGGTTAATGCCTTTTCATCCAAAAAAATGCAAGTACATGCGGATTGGGACCAGCAAGATAGACAAGGTAGGATACAGTATGTATGAAGCGATGGAGGAAGTGAGTGCAGAAAAGGATATAGGAGTAGTGATAGACAATAAGTTAAATTTCTCAGAACATTTAGCGGAAAAGATAAACAAAGCCAATAGAATTGTAGGGCTGATAAGGAGGACATTTGTGTCACTTGACGAAGAAATCTTCAGGAATCTATATACAGCGCTGGTTAGGCCGCACCTGGAATATGCAAACCAGGTGTGGGCTCCATATATGGTAAAGGATATAGAAGCAGTGGAGAAAGTGCAGAGGAGAGCTAGCAAGCTGGTACCAACGTTGAAGAACGCAGGCTATGAGCAGAGGTTGAGGACACTGGGGCTTCCGACACTGGCATATAGGAGAAAGAGAGGGGATATGATAGAGACTTTTAAGATAGTGTCAGGAAAGTACGATGAGGATGTGTGTGAAGGTATCTTCTTGATGCGGGAGGGAACAAGAACGAGAGGACACTCTAAGAAAATTTACAAAGAAAGAAATAGGCTTGAGAAGGCAAAGAACTCATTTTGTGATAGAGTGGTAAATGAGTGGAACGCACTGCCCCAGTATGTAGTCGATTCCGAATCAATAAGGGAGTTTGAAAGTAATCTTGATAAAGCATGGGGAAGACAAGATTTGAAGTTTGATTATAAAACAAAAATACAGAATAGTAAAAATGTTGCGTCTGCTACCGCCGCCGCCAACACCGTGAACGACCGCAGCAGTGCAAGTACTGGTACTGAGCTGGATACACAGGCATAGTTTGCCTTTTTCCAGAGGATCTACTGTAAGAAACTGTAAGATTATATGCTTCCTGAATTAAAGTATTACTTTTACCAAAAACTCTATGATATATCTTGTAATCAATACTTATGATTAGAAAAGCCAAATACATTATTACTTAGTTATAATTAATATAATTCGTACATCAGGCAACGAAGGAGAGAAAGAGAGTTGGAGGAAAGGGGGAACAGGGGGGGACATTGAGTAGGAGCAAGGGTGTAGGGGGATAGGGGGGAGAATGGAATGTGGGGATTACTGGAGGAAAACGAGGGGTGAGGAGAAAACGGCCTGCACTACCACCCAACACTGAATGTACACTCTTGAACAAAAATATCTTCCTATATAAGATACTAAGCTGTCTACAGGTCGAATTGATTATACCAGGCTCATAACATTGCATACAATATTGATTATACCAGGCTCATAACATTGCATACAATATTGATTATACCAGGCTCATAACATTGCATACAATATTGATTATACCAGGCTCATAACATTGCATACAATATTGATTATACCAGGCTCATAACATTGCATACAATATTGATTATACCAGGCTCATAACATTGCATACAATATTGATTATACCAGGCTCATAACATTGCATACAATATTGATTATACCAGGCTCATAACATTGCATACAATATTGATTATACCAGGCTCATAACATTGCATACAATATTGATTATACCAGGCTCATAACATTGCATACAATATTGATTATACCAGGCTCATAACATTGCATACAATATTGATTATACCAGGCTCATAACATTGCATACAATATTGATTATACCAGGCTCATAACATTGCATACAATATTGATTATACCAGGCTCATAACATTGCATACAATATTGATTATACCAGGCTCATAACATTGCATACAATATTGATTATACCAGGCTTATAACATTGCATACAATATTGATTATACCAGGCTCATAACATTGCATACAATATTGATTATACCAGGCTCATAACATTGCATACAATATTGATTATACCAGGCTCATAACATTGCATACAATATTGATTATACCAGGCTCATAACATTGCATACAATATTCAATCATAAATAATTAAAGATCGCATCCACCATAATATAGGTTTGACTCCTGCAAGGAGATAAAGAAAACCTAATATTTAGTAGTGGCCCCGTAATCATTGACGATTATGCCTATTACATAAGGCTACCTCTTCAAACGCCCATAAGCGCAGTTTGAAACTACCGCCGCAGAGCTCAGAGGAACCTTCATCATAAGCACACACTAAATCACTCATGGTTCGTCTTTATGATTGGGTTCTCACTACGAATAAACTTCGTAACAAATAAAAAATAAAAATAAAATAAGAATAACTATTCATAAGCTTTCCATATTCCGTGGATGTAATTTTGTGGATTCTTGGACCAGACGCTGGCTAGAGCATCTATCCACCTTCACTGACATTATCAAGTATACCAAAATCCTTAATACATCAACGAATGGGAAGCAGATGGTCGGGAGGGCCCCAGTCGTCAATGATTACGGGGCCACTACTAAATATTAGGTTTTCTTTATCTCCTTGCAGGAGTCAAACCTATAATTTATTAGTGGCCCCTCCATCATTGACGATTATGCCTGATATCTAAGACTGGAGGGGGACATTCGTAATCATATCATAACCATTGCAAATAGAATAGGCAGATAATCAAACAACCACATAGTATTCTTACTTTGTAAAAACTATAGATTTATGTATAAACTTTATACAACATCTAAAAAGGGGTACAAGCAGGGGCGTGCTTAAAGAAGCCTGCTTGAGGAAAAAAGGTAACTATTAGAATCTGTTCACAGATCTGAAAGTTAAAGGCACCCCACTTAAAGTAAGTGGTGAAAAATAAAACTTTGTTTACATGTGCACATATAAACCCCATTATTCTAATGTGTATATTCCTTAAAATTAGACACAAAAATAGAATAAATTCTTGTACTATCGCAGATGTACTTACTAAAATGCTACTCGTAGTTGCAACTACCGAGAACTCTTACAATTAAATTGCTTCAACAGTGTATCCCACTGCAAGAAACCATTGTTGTACTACTGTACCTCAACAACATTTCCTCGTAGGCATTACTACAGAGAAATTTAATCACAACACTTATACATTGTATCACAGCTCGTATACTCTGTACATATCCTCCGGCGGGGTCTAGGGTGTCTTATTTCACTGACTGCACCCCCCCCCCCCCCTCTTTCTTAACCTAAACAATTAGTGACTTAGAGACCCATCTAGACCCTTTGCCGTAATGCTATACATGGCATTGATGGTTTGTCTAGTGCTACTGACAGGTATCGAGTAAAAAAAGTATGATTTGAAGCCCATAGTTGAGTAGTAGCTATGTCTTCAACAGAAAAATTCTTTAGAAAACGTAAAGATACTGCCCATTTGCGTAAATCGTGGGCCCTACCCACTACGCCGGGATTACTCTCTTTAACCTAACAAGTGCGCATAGGGGTAATTGAAAACGTCCCCCTGTGCTGACGTATTTGAGGTGTTTCCGTCACTAAAATATTCATTGTACCATTAATAGCATTAATAATTATCCATATGCGCCTATTATGGGTTGATTATAAAGGTATTAACCTGAAACAACAATAAAACTAGTGAAAACAGCGTTTGGATGGTCAAAATCGGAGATATAGCCCGCGAGTTGTTTTATGTATGGGTGAGGCAAACTGCTTTCCCGCCAATTTCCCCCAAGGCCACTGAGACACAGTCGATCGATACTCTCTCTCTCTCTCTTGCACTCGCTTGCCATCATTGATGACAACACCCTGCTTGCAACTCGCTAATGTTAGCACGAAAATATACCTCAGAATAAGGGAATAATAGGGAAAATAGGTGATAACTGAAGGAGAGGAGGAAAGTGGGGAAGGAGGGGAGGTAGAGGACTGAGATTTTGCATGGCCCAGGGGCCAAAAAAAAATAAAAAAATAAAAAAATAAAAATAAATTTTTTTTTTTTTTTTCGATGTCAAAAGTTGATTTTTTATTTTACTTACTCTCAAGAGTCTTCCCGCAGTCCGCCGGGGGAACTCTTAAGAGTCTCCCCGCAGCTCCCGGGTTAATGACTTCTACTAGCAGAGAAGCCATTTTACGTTTCATTAATCTTTTACCTGTACTCGATACCCATAAAGCACCTTGCTGGTTAAGAGGTGCCACTCTCATATATTTGGTTAAAGCTTGTACAAGACCCAAATTATGGTGCACTTTACCCCGTTTCAACGCCGGCACCTTGAACTCTGAGAAAACATGTTCACTGTGCTCATTCTTGGCGATGAACCCTGGGGAAGGGGCAATATGAATGCAATCATTTAGTCTACCGCATCTGATGCAAGTAGGGGTGTTGCTCATCGCCGTCAGCTCAGACACCCTGTTACCAGTTGCCAAAGCCATAAGGAACACAGCCTCTTTTTAAGGGTAGGGCACACCTTGAGCCCAAAATTTTCAATGGAATTTCAATTTTTTTTTCTTCTTAAAATGTTCCTTTGGTCAAGAAGAACATGTGGAACCATATTTAGTGTGCAAAAATGCATCTACACCCCCCCCCCCCCCCGAGCCATAAATAGGCCTAGCAGCTGGATGTTCAACACAACTAGTGACCTTGTGCCCATCCCTGGTAAAACAAAACCCCTTTCCGATGATTCAGCTGCATAGGACCCCCAGGGGTGAGACGAAAAATCGTCGGTAAAGGCCAAACAAAAATAAATAAATAAATAAATAATAATGCAAAAAATATAGCTATAAGAAAGATAAATATCAATAAATATGAAAAAATATGATATCTATGAATATCCATGCATATATATATATATATATATATATATATATATATATATATATATATAGATAAATAATATATATATATATATATATATATATATATATATATATATATATATATATATATATATATAATATATATATATATATATATATATATATATATATATATATATATATATATATATAATGTCATATGTCATGTTATGTCTATCATAACATTAGGAAGTACAAAATCACAAATTTCAGAATCCAGTTGAAATACTAATATATTATAAAATATAATAGTTTAACATGAAATTCGCAGATAATTCATTTTCTCTTAAAGAGCGTACGCTAAGAAAACGATAATAAGAGGAGTACCTTATTTTTTTTTTGCCAAGGCCACTAAAATAATATAATATTGAATGTTGAAAATGGAATCTCCTGTAACTTTTAATTACATTTTTCACCTTCTAGGCACTCTGCCATGAGTATTTATTGACATATATGTATAATCATGCACACATATGCAACACACCTATATAAGCAACATGTCGTAGTAAAATTGTGTTTTCTATTCATGGGACCGAACTATTGAACATAATATAGGAAATATTTCGAGAATTCATGAATTTAATTATACGATAATGCACAAAACTAATTTTGGGCACTTTATACTAATGAAAACTGTGATATTATACCGATCCTTTGTGTAATATGTGGTTTACCAATGCCTATCCACGTTTCAAGAGGTTTCAAGAGGTTTTAACCTAACAAGTGCGCATGGGGGTAATTGGAAACGTCCCCCTGTGCTGACGTATTTGAGGTGTTTCCGTCACTAAAATATTCATTGTACCATTAATAGCATTAATACTTATCCATATGCGCCTATTATGGGTTGATTATAAAGGTATTAACCTGAAACAACAATAAAACGAGTGAAAACAGCGTTTGGATGGTCAAAATCGGAGATATAGCCCGCGAGTTGTATAATGTATGGGTGAGGCAACCTGCTTTCCCGCCAATTTCCCCCAAGGCCACTGAGACACAGTCGATCGATACTCTCTCTCTTTCTCTTGCATTCGCTTGCTATCAGTGATGACCACACCCTTCAACCGGATTTCTAATGTTAGCACGAAAATATACCTCAGAATAAGGGAATAACAGGGAAAATAGGTGATAACTGAAGGAGAGGAGGAAAGTGGGGAAGGAGGGGAGGTAGAGGACTGAGATTTTGCATGGCCCAGGGGCAAAAAAAAAAATAAAAATAAATAAATAAATAAAAAAAAAAAAAAAAATTATGTCAAAAGTTGATTTTTTTGTTCTCTGACTCTTAAGAGTCTCCCCGCAGTCCGCCGGGGGAACTCTTAAGAGTCTCCCCGCAGTTCCCGGGTTAAGATGAAATTGGTGTTTTTAATGGAAAAACAACATTAAATAAAAAATAAAAAAAAACATAGAAAAGCAACCAATTTCGGTGAACATATAGAGGATAGTACTACTAACTAATATAATAACAAACATATTTAAAAAAACATAAAATTAAGGGGGTTTTAGGATTTTTGAAAGATTGGGGGTGTCAAGGTGTGCCCTACCCTTAATAGCAATTCAAAATCCACCGTATTCTGATGCAGACGGGAATGAAGCAAAGATAACGCTTTGTCAAGAGACCAGGTAGGCATGAGCTGACGGGGAGGTGGGCGGAGTTTGAAGCATGCTCTCATGAAACCTGTTTCTTCCGCTTGTGGTATGGTTAGACCTGTAAGGTCAAAGAATGGCACCCTGATAGCTGTTAAGTGATTATCTAGAGTCACTACAGATAGACGTTGCTGTTCGAACAAATAGTTTAAAGAATTAAAAACTAATGCCACCGAAGGTACTGTCTGTTCTGTTCTAACTATCCAAGAAGTAAAAGACTGCCAATGAGATTGATATTGCCTCTTGGTAGATTGTGTGTACTAATTCATAAATTTATCTGTCACGTTTCTACCATACGGCATTCGCCACTTGGCCTCCTGAATGTCCACAATGCAAAAGTCAGCGAGGACTTTAGGTTGCCAATTGTGTCTAAGTGGAAATACCCGACCGGGAGCGACACCGGGTTCGGGCACCACGTTATCAATTGTGGGTACCACAACTGCGTCGGCCACAGGTGCGCGATTAACGAGACTACGCCTTGATAATCCTGTAGTTTGTTGACTACGTGGCACATTAGAGAAGCGTCTGGTGGCGGAAACAGATAAATGGAACTCCAAATGTTCCAAGCCGTCACCAATGCATCGGGGCCCCCCGCCGGCGTTAATGTCCGGCGTGTGAGGTACCGAGGGAGTTTGTGATTCTCCTCTGACGCAAACAGATCCACTTGTGGACGGTAAGGCTCTGCAATCATTTGATCGAAAATGTTCTGCTTGAGTGCCCACTCTACTGTTGTGCTTTGTCTCCGAGACAGAGCGTCTGCCCAGACGTTTGCTACGCCTGGGAGATATGATGCATGAAGATGAATGTGCAGCTTGTCGGCTAGAACAAAAATCTTTTCGGACACGTCTAGCAACTTCCGAGACCTCGTTGACCCTTGTTTCTGAATGCAGTGAACTGCATTGAGATTTTCCATCTTGAAGGCCACCGACTTTTCCCGTAAAGTAGAGCCGTGAACTTGAAGGAAATACAAGGGGACTAGTAACTCTTTTACATTTATGTGGGAGGTTTCTGAATGGGACCAAAGCCCTTGACCCTGATGCCCGAGGTTTGACTGAAAGCCCCAACCTATCGTCCCTGACGCATCCGTGTCCACCCATACCGTCGGCGGAGGAGAGGTCCATGACATGACTGAGTGCAACATTTCCTTCTTCGCCCAGACCGCTAGTAAGCTGTGTAATAATGTTGGGATAGGCCATAATATTCCCGCCGGTAATAGTGGGAAATATTTGTTGCCCTCCAAGATTAAACGTTTGACTTTCAACCGGCCCAACTTCAGTTAGTTGAACCCAGTTGAGAGAACCGACTAGAGATTCCCAGAGTCTCCGTGTCGTAGTCAGACTGTGGAGAAACATAAATAGTTTTTTGCGAAATCTGTTTCGATTGTCCACACTCTGACTCAGAGTGAGAGATGCTGTGTCCCAGACCAATCCTATCCACTGAAATACTCGTGAGGGAACAAGGTTTGACTTTACTAAGTTGACCTTGAATCCTAGAGATTCCGGCCGAATATCTCCTAACGACTGAATGGAAGTTTGGAGAAGCAAGCGCCGGGAAAGTTCAACAGCTTTCCTGACTTCCGCAGCTTCGATCGCCTGAGACGAGCGTACCATATACTTTGTTACTTGCTGGGTAACAATATATTGCGAAAACAGTCTAAATGCTTTTCCTCTTAACCTAAACTCGCGGTCTAGGTGAGCTGGGGAAGGCGCGCTAAAAGGATCTTTTAATTCGCACAAATTGATTTTAGGGGCAGCCAAGAAATCAAACAAAGCAGAGGGGACTCCTCCAGCACCAAAAACCGGAAGAGAGAACCAAGAATGGTTTTCTTGAGGGATGTGGTGAGAAGATTTTGAAGTGAAAGTAGTGGCAAAATTTTGAGCCTCTGTTTCCGATTCCACCCAAGGTCCCGTACCCAACTGCTCCACCTGCAAGACTGGATTAGAGGCTGAGTCTGTGATCGGAAACATATCCAACTCCGGCGTCAAAGCAGAAAGTGCCTTGATGTCGTTAAAGCCATCATTCTTATTCCAGTCAGAAAATAGCTTTGAAGCTAAGGCAGGGGGTAGGACTGGTGTTGATGCATACACCAAAAAGTCATGGTTATAATAACTTGGAATGGCCTTAATAGGAACATCCAAAACCTTTCCTTGACTATCCAAAGCTCTGAGTTTTCTAGACTTATTGCCTTGGATTACCCACTCATGTGGTACAGGGAGCTTCCCCGACATTATAGGTTTGACTCCTGCAAGGAGATAAAGAAAACCTAATATTTAGCAGTGGCCCCGTAATCATTGACTATTGCCTTGAATTACCCACTCATGTGGTACAGGGAGCTCCCCTGACCTAGTAGCTTGTGCTGCCTCAGGCCTAGTTGGGAACAATGCTACCCATGACTCATCCGGCCTGTATAAAAGGGGCATAGCTCCTTTTTTCGACTGGTGCCTTGTCTATAAGGGGGGGGGGGTGGGGAGTTATGTCTGAGATGACTCTCACATTGGAAGTAGTGAGAGCTGCTGTGCCTGGCACATTGGAAATTGGATCTGACACAAGAGGAGGGTTAGGTATGTTAGCTAAAGCAATGGATGTAGCCAGAGGTCGCACATTCGTCGACGTCGCGGGAGCTCCCATACCAAATGTAGGAGTTTCCGGCGTAGGGCCAAAGAACTTATTAAGTGCATTTAATAGTAATCCATCAATCTCTTCTGTAGTTACATACCTAGCAGATGACGAACTCTGTGGAGATTCGACAGTACCCTGAGAGTCGTCTAGAAGGTGACTCGACTCTTCAACTTCCATCTCTGAGACCAGAGAACGCCGTTCTTCATCTCTTAAGTCTGGCCTATCATGGGAAGATCCCGCTGAAGCCGGGACCTCCACATGCCGCCATGTTAAAGCTGGGATAGAAGATGGTACATCGGCATCCCGGTGGACGTCAGCCACTACTTGAGTCACAAAAGGATGTGCTCCGTCCTGCCAGGGCTGTGAGTATCGCCATACACCTTGGCTGTGGCTGTCACTCGCTGGCGAGCTTGGTATACTCTCCAATTGGGAGCCCTCACCCAAGCACCCTAGAGGTTTATAGTTTCTGTAAGATACTACTAAATCTGAGGCTGACACACGTGACCTGGTAGAAAAGCATGAATATCAGGTGATGAAATGTCCGCCGGGGCATCCTCCACCACATTCTCTGACTCCACCCCCGACCTGTCAGATTGGACGTTAGACTTGGTGGGGGTAAAGGCAGAAAGCGGGGTGCCAGGCTCCGGCAATGGCCGTGAGTCCTTTCGCACCGGAGGATCCCTTTTGGAAGATTTATGACTCCTACTTGACTTATGCTTAGTACTAGTAAGGTCTTTAGGTCCCCAACTCTCTTCCTTTTCTTCTTCTTTGAAGGTGAAGCAGAGTGGCCCGAAGCTGTCACCTGCTTCCTCAGGGGTGACCTTCATGTGGACCTCGTCGCCATTGCCGATGGTGACGGTGAGCGAGGCCTCTTAGATTTGCCGGGGGAGGGTGTGGCAACCTGTCCCCACCCAGACTCTGAGGTCTTACGTGCACGTATCTTACACTGAGGGGGGGCATCTTTGAAAATTAGAAGCTCCCAAAGCTCAAGGTTATCACATTGTAATGCTTTATGTGCTACATTCGTTGAATAAGTAGCGAGAAGTTGGTTCACTTCTTGCAAAGCCACCGCCGCAGTGTTATCCTTTTGAATTAAAACTTTAACACTTAAGAGGTTACAAATAGTGCAATTCTTTGTCACCCATATCCCCCATGACCGATCTATCCATTTAACACATTTAATGCAAAGCTTGTGAGCAAAAATAGGGAGACCTGAGCATAACGGTGTTGAACATAAAGCAATGAGAGGTTCAACTGCCGACATGACAGAGACTGGGGGAAATCTACCCCACCCCCGGGATCTACCTGATCACCTGGCGCAACGCCGGTACTCCGCCCTGGAAAGAGAAAATTTCCAGGAATTAATGCTCATAAGGTTACCCCCAAAAAGGTACAAAAACATGTGTCACAAAACCGCTGGTCAACGAACCGTAGCCCTCAACCACTACTTTTCGTTTTCCTTTAGTTTCATATTAAAGATTTCAGCATATCTTTACCTGTCCAAAAGATTTAAGCATATCTTCTGAATCGTCATAAAGATGAAGCATATCTTTATTAAAGATGAAGTCTTTCAAGTATCCCTTTACACTTGAAACACTAGTAAGATTCAGGCATCTTTTTATCCCATAAAAAGTCTAAGCCTATCTTAATCTCTAATCCGACTTCTCCCAGAAGCCCTCATAGATCGCCGTCTTGAAGGCCGTGATACCCTATTGTATCAATCAATCGTTTGGCAAACCATAGCGAATTGCAAATCCGTTAATATAACCACCCGAAGGTACAACCGCCGGGTTTTATATTCAATGTCAAACCAATTGTACCTGCCCCAGACCTCTTTGTAAAAAGGTTGCCGGGAGAGCAAGACCAAACAAACAAACAGCATTGTTTCAATGGCGTTGAAAAGCCGAGAAAACCATATCCAACAGGTGTCAGCATGATCCCCTACATAAATGTGTGGAGCCCACCTCGCCGGGAATAACACAGGAAGCCTGCTCACAGGCTCGTAAGGTTACCCCCAAAAGGTACACAAACATGTGTCACAAAACCGCTAGTCAACGAACCGTAGCCCTCAACCACTACTTTTCGTTTTCCTTTAGTTTCATATTAAAGATTTCAGCATATCTTTACCTGTCCAAAAGATTTAAACATATCTTCTCAATCGTCAGAAAGATGAAGCATATCTTTATAAAAGATGAAGTCTTTCAAGTATCCCTTTACACTTGAAACACTAGTAAGATTCAGGCATCTTTTTATCCCATAAAAAGTCTAAGCCTATCTAAATCTCTAATCCGACTAGTTTCATATTAAAGATTTCAGCATATCTTTACCTGTCTAAAAGATTTAAGCATATCTTCTGAATCCTCATAAAGATGAAGCATATCTTTATTAAAGATGAAGTCTTTCAAGTATCCCTTTACACTTGAAACACTAGTAAGATTCAGGCATCTTTTTATCCCGTAAAAAGTCTAAGCCTATCTTAATCTCTAATCCGGCTTCTCCCAGAAGCCCTCATAGATCGCCGTCTTGAAGGCTGTGATACCCTATTGTATCAATCAATTGTTTGGCAAATTATAGCGAATTGCAAATCCATTAATATAACCACCCGAAGGTACAACCGCCGGGTTTTATATGCACTGTCAAACCAATTGTACCTGCCCCAGACCTCTTTGTAAAAAGGTCGCCTGGAGGGAAAGACCAAACAAAAAAATAGCATTGTTTCAATGGCTTTGAAAAGCCGAGAAAACCAAATCCAACAGGTGTCAGCATGATCACCTAGATAAATGTGTGGAGCCCACCTCGCCGGGAATAATACAGGAAGCCTGATCACAGGCTCGACCACAGAAAACTCGGTTTCTGATGAGCCCTCAAGCTACCAAACTCGCCGGGGTAACTTACCTATTTTAGCCATCCTGACTAAAACTCGGTAAACAAAACGGCTTTCTCGGAGCAATCGAGAAAAACCGCCGGAAAGGCAACCCACACCAAACAGAACGCAGTCTGATAAACATAATCAGACCCACAGTCCGAAGCTACTGGATCAGCCAATCACAACTAATCCAGGACACACATGGCACATGAATACATTTTTATTATAATAAACAATGAAAACACTTGCATATGTGAAAAAAAAACTACGAGTGGCTGGCTAGGCCTGGTGAAAACGGAAAAAACACTTAATGACGTCGAAACACCATCGAAAAGCACTCCATCCCACCAAAACTGGAACAGCCGCCACATCAAAATCGTAGAAAACACCCGGGTAAGGGTAACACTGACTCGGGACCCAGAAAGAACTCCACTAAGTGAAGAAAAATACACCAGGAACGTCAGTACAAATAACATAGGCTACTCCATCAGAAATATAGCTAGAAGCCCGACATCGCGTAGTTAAAGCCTCCTAACAAGCTAGGACTAAAGATGGCTAAATACGAAAAACAGTTTCAGAGCGTCCTCAATTCGGCCACGAGGGTCCGTCCGAAATAGACGGCCCAACAAAAACGACCCAAAATACACTTGTTCTGCGAGAAAACCACCCATGACACCCCTGCTCAGCTAATCCTAACCTTACTCAAGACATCCCAGAGTAAACAAATGAGAAAAAACTCACTAGGGACGCAAGAATGCGGAATCAAAGCGGAGCACTGTGGGGGACACGTCCGGGTGGGGTGAACGCAGAGCAAGGAAGGTGGATAGATGCGCTAGCCAGCGTCTGGTCCCAGAATCCACAAAAGTACATCCACGGAATATGGAAAGCTTATGAATAGTTATTCTTATTTTATTTTTATTTTTTATTTGTTACAAAGTTTTTTCGTAGTGAGAACCCAATCATAAAGACGAACCATGAGTGATTTAGCGTGTGCTTATGATGAAGGCTCCTCTGAGCTCTGCGGCAGTAGTTTCAAACTGCGCTTATGGGCGTTTGAAGAGGTAGCCTTATGTAATAGGCATTATCGTCAATGATGGAGGGGCCACTAATAAATTAACCACAATACCACAATTACAACCAGTGACACTTGAATAAAATAGAAATCCCTAACACCTCCCTCACAAAGAGATTTATAAGAGAAGCGAAAATAAATCTAAACCCTAATACAATAATTTTAAACCTTTATACCATTCACCAAACCATAAACTAAAACCAAAATCACATTAACAAACTTACAAACTATTGCTAGGTAAAATAGCACCAACAAAGACATTTTTTCTCATTCAGTTCCGGGACAACATGTCCGCGATAATTATAGGTTTGATTCCCGAAGGGAAGTAAAGAAAACCTGATATTTAGTAGGGCCCCGTAATCATTGACGACTTCACCTATTAATAATAATAGTCTCCATTCAACATCCTGCGCCAGCATTTTGAATAGCCCGCGCGGAAGTATCATGGAGTACTCGTCATAAGTGCACGCCTAATTCCCTTATGGGATCGTCATTTTGATCGGGTACCCTACAGAAAAAAACTCCGTAAAATATAAAAAATACAAAATAACTTAATATCTGTTATCATATGACTTGCCATATGCGTGGATTTCTTATGCTTTGCTTCCCCAACACCAGGCCCTCTAGCGGCCATCGTCTTCCTTCACTGATATACCAAGAATAAACTATAGAAATCAACGAATGGGAAGTGGGATGGTCGGGAGGGACAGTGTCGTCAATGATTACGGGGCCCTACTAAATATTAGGTTTTCTCTACTTCCCTTCGGGAATCAAACCTATAATTTAATAGGGCCCCTTCATCATTGACGACTTCGCCTGATTAGCAAGGCTGGAGGCGGGGCATTCGTAAAGTATCCTAACCTTAGGGAAGAAAAATCCAAATAATTTTTTTTAAGTTTTATTGTATGCAAACAATATATAAAAAAGTATAAAAGATTTGCAAGCAGTGCGTGACATTAAGAAACTGCTTGCTCATGGTCAGATCTTTACATTAGATCGTATGCATGATAAATTGGGACACGCATGTGTTCCCGAGAACTGTAACTCTGCAGTAGTTATTCGTTCCATTCTTAAAACTATTTGTACAGTAAATATATTTGTACAATTTGGTAAAAGATACATAGTTGCAACTAAGTGAGATATCTTCTTAGAATTAACATAAAAATAATACTGGACTGTAGAACCCGTCCTATCACAGCTCGTGATTCATCACAATCTTCAGGGGCACAGTGGGGATATGGACTATTCCGCACCCCCCCCCCCCCTTTTTAACAACAAAACTTATACATAATCGAACATTACCTACTGTACCCTTTGATGTAAAGCTACACAGGTACGCTTTGGTTTATCTAGAGCGACAGACAGGTAGCGTGTTTGGAACGTATGATTGGAAGCCCATAATTGAGTATTAGCAATGTCTTCTACTGAGAAATTTTGTAGAAATCTGAGAGAGACTGCCCATTTCCTGATATCGTGAGTCCTGCCTATCACGCCGGGATTACTTTCCCTAATAACGTCCACAAGTAAGGAAGCTAACTTTCGTTTTGTAACACGCTTACCTGTCTGGTTGACCCATAAAGCACCTGGTTGGCGAGGCTGCGCAGCCCTCATAAACTTTGTGAGTGCTTGCACAGGACATAAAAGGTGATGAGTGAAGCCTCTCTTTAAAGCCGGGACGGAAAATTAAGAAAATACATGGTCAGAATGTTCGTTCTTAGCTACAAATGTGGGAGACAGCGCGATTTGTACATTATCGTGCAGTCTCCCAAACCTAAGGCAATTAGGTTCATTGCTCATCGCCGCCAGCTCAGACACCCTGTTTCCGGTGGCTAGAGCCATGAGGAATACAGCCTTTTTCAAAAGTGAATCAAAATCCGGCGCATTATTATACTTGCGCGATTGAAGTACCGATAAGGCTTTGTCAAGTGACCAGGTGGGCATGAGCTGACGGGGTGGTGGACGTAGCTTGAAACACGCCCTCATAAACCCTTTCTCCTCCGCCTGCGGTATGGAAAGGCCAGTGAGATAAAAAAAAAGGGGGTTCTAATGGCAGACAAATTATTTTTTAAAGTGGTTACTGATTTTTTTTTTTTTTCGAATAGATAGTCTAAATATTTGTAAATTAAAGCTCCTGAGGCAGTAGTTTGCCCTGACTCTACAATCCAGGTTGTGAAGGTTTTCCAATGGGATTGATATTGTCTCCTGGTAGACATAGTGTACTGGTTCATTAATTTATTAGTGACACTTTCCCCAAATTGAGCTAACCATTTGGCATAGTAAATATCCATAAGGCAAAACTGAGCGAGGTCCGAAGGTTGCCAATTGTTTCCAAGTGGAAAGCGGAGACCTGGAGGGACACCGGGGTCCTGCACCACTGTTGCAATTGGTGGTACCATACTTGGGCTGGCCATAGTGGCGCGATCATCGTGACTCAGCCCCGGTAACCCCTCAGCTTGTGAATTACTTTGCACATTAGCACAGAATCTGGTGGAGGAAACAGATAGATTGAGGTCCACCTGTTCCAATCTACCAACAATGCATCGGGACCCCCCGCCGGGGTTACCCCTTGACGAGAGAGGAAGAGTTGCTGAACTGTAAGCATCCTGAAGGATGAATTCTCTGTGGTTCTCTGTGGATGCAAACAGGTCCACTTGTGGACAGTACGGCTTTGCAATCATATTGTCGAAGATAGCCTGTTTGATTGTCCATTCTACTAGAGTGCTCCGCCGGCGAGAGAGAGCGTCTGCCCAGACGTTCGCCACACCGGTGAGATATGATGCATGCAGGAAAATGCCTAGCGATTCGGCTAGGGCAAAAATCTGTTCGGAAACCTTCAACAACTCTCGTGACCTCACTGAGCCCTGTTTCTGAATGCAATAAACTGCAGTTTGGTTGTCCATTCGCAACGCTATTGATTTGTTTTGCAAAGTCATGCCGTGAGTTTGGAGAAAATAGAGAGGGACTAAAAGCTCTTGCTTGTTGATATGTGACTGACTGTCTTCTGACCAGGTGACTTGACCTTGATGGTTCAGGTTGGACTGATACCCCAACCTAGTGCCCCTGAGGCGTCTGTGTCTACCCATACCGTAGGAGGGGGAGAAACCCATGTCGTGATAGAGTGGAGGACTTCTAGCTTGGTCCAGACCAAGAGTAAGCTGTGGATTAATGGAGGAATTGGCCATAATTTCTTCTCTGGCGAGAGAGGGAAAACTTTGTTGCCTTCCAGGATTAATCGTTTGACTTTCAACCAGCCCAACTTCACAGTTAATTGTATCCAGTTGAGAGAGCCGATCAGGGAATCCCACGTCTTCCTGGTCGTATCCAGACTGTGGAGAAACCGGAACAGTTTCTTGCGGAATCTGTTTCGGTTGTCCACACTCTGAGTAAGAGTCAGATTGGCGGTGTCCCAGACCAGCCCTATCCACTGAATAGTCCTAGTGGGGACAAGGCGCAACTTCGCCAAGTTCACCTAGGTTTTGTACATGAGCTAACACTTGGTTTACATGATCTTGACATAATTCCACAGAGTTCGCCACTACCAGCCAGTCGTCTAGATACCAAAACACCTGTATGCCCTGGACTAACAGGGGTAAAAGAGCTTGCCGGACGAGTTTTGTGAAAATCCTTGGTGCCAGGTTCAAACCAAAAGGCATTCTTTGGAAGACATAAGTCTCTTGCCTGACCCTCAGAGCGAGGAATTTTTGGAACCGTTTGTTTATAGGGACATGCCAATAGGCATCTTTGAGATCGATCGAGCACATCCAGCTTTGCGGCGGAAGTGCGAGTCTGAGTTGCTGAACTGTAAGCATCCTGAAGGATGAATTCTCTATAAATGTGTCAGTTGCGAGAGATCTAGAACTGGTCGCATCTGCACACTGTTCCTTTTTGACACTAAGAAGATGTCTTGATGTGAATACTGGGTGATTGGCATTGACCGGGATAATGACCTGTTTAGTAATCATTTCCTGAAGTAGAGTCTCCTCCTCCTTAGACACATTGGTGTATTCCCACGGCTGACGCAGTCGAGGCCGCCGGCGCCACTGCCAGGTGATTCCTTTGCTCACTACCTTCCTGGCCCAGGTTTTCTTGGGCCAGGCCGAGCGGAATGAACGGAACGAACCCAGGTGCAACTGGGGCCCAACCTTCAAGGCAACTCTCAAATCCTGTGTCCTTAAGCATGGTACTGGGAGGCTGAGAGTATGGGTCGCTAGTTTTTTGGAGGGGGAGGTGGGTTGGCATCTGACGCTTGGCTAGATTTGGCTGATGATTGGCCCTGATTACCCTTCTGAGGGGCCTTACCTTTATACCCAGAGTGTTTACCTTGTTTCTGATTCGGTATTCTGATTCTGACCAGACAACTGAGCCTGCTACCACCTGCCTCTCCACTCGCTCTGCACCACCACTACCATGGCCACCAGCAATACCACAACTTGTGGTAAGGTTAAATGGTACAACTATAAAGCGGGCTACGGCTTCATTACCATGACCAACAATGAGGACATTTATTGCCATCATTCTAACATCAACAACAACAACAAAAGCAGCAAGGCGGGTGCTCAACCCCGAAAGGGTTGGGGGAGCTATCCCCCCGCCAAAGGCGGCTTTCTAGGGCCTTTCCTAGCTGATGCTGAGAGGATTGGGCTCTAGTCATGTGGTGATGGGCTGGTCTATCAGGGTGAGAACTGAGCGATCTCTGCCATACCCATAGTCATACCCTTAGTCTGACTGTTCCTTTTACTTATATATTTTCTAGATCTCAAGTGACGGCGTCTCTTCCGTGGATTGACCTCCCAATCTACCAAGATTGGAAGCCAAAGCGTCACATTTTTCCTTTGCCCCTCAACTTTCTCTTCATAATTGCTGAGGGGCACAGGGCCCTGGGTGGGTCTTTGGTTTCCCGGGCGTGTCCGCACCCTCCTCAGCTCCCCACCATGGAGTGGTTTCGGTCACCCAGGATTTATTGTGGTCGGCAGGGAGGGTTCTGTGGGGGCGCTCGGTTATGGCCTTGGCCTTGCTCGGGGCCTTGGGGCTGTTCGGCCAGGCAGCTTGGGGAACAACAAAAGCAGCAAGAAGGCCTCGTTGGAGAATGGCGAATCAGTGGAATTCACCATCTATTCCGGGATACAGGGACTTGAAGCCATTAACATCAAAGGCCCTGAAGGAGCCCCAGTCAAGGGCTCCTCATTCTCCCCCCGGAATAATCCACCATAGGCAACAACAACAACTACAGCAGAAGGGGAAGCAGTACAAAGGGCCAAGATCTTCGCATGCATCCAATCAGCTATAGCCATCGCTGGTTCAGACGAACATTGAATCTGCCAGCTGATGCAATATAACAACCTGCCTACAATCAACATTCCTCAAGAGGCTTTCTCTGCAACCCCATCAACCACCAAGAGGAAGACATCAAAGAGGAAGAAGCCCTCCAAGATCCAAGAAGACCCAGCTCCACCACAGAAGCCGAGGAGTGCTCCAAAACAACAGCTGCTTCTGCCAAGACCTCTCAGTCTAAAGAGAAGCCAACTGGGGAACTCCTCTACACCATCTGCAGCTTCAGCTTCAACATCAACCAAGGAGAAGGCACCACCATCAACACCAACAATAACAGTGCACCAGGAACCAGACCAAGGACCTATGGACACTCAACAACCAACTCCTCAAGACCACTTCCCGGCACCAGATGACTACCGACCATCACCACCACCAGGATATGACCCAGGAACTCCACCAGGCACCTGCGCAAGGACATACATCCCTTGGGACGAGCTCAAAAAAAAAAATCAAGGAAGGAAAAAGCCCATCAACCCTCAAAAAACATCGACGGCTGGCCAAACTCACCAAACCCAAGCCAAAGGACTAGACCCGACAGCGACGACATCTCAATAACAACTGCAACATGGACAACAGCAAGGTGGTATAGCCCACCAGCTTTTACTTCTCCAACTCTTCATCTTTCATCACTTTACCTTGGACTTCAACTCTACTTTCTACACTTGTGGGGACCCTACCTCACATCCCATTGTCATTTACCTTGTTTGGACTTGTGCAGATTACCTCCCTGCTGCGGAGGGAGTCTGGGATCCCTTGGTGACTGTTTAGCTTGTGGCTGGTATGGCTTGTTACTGCCCTTTGATTTATGAAAGGGCTTCTTAGCAGGGTCCTTCCAGGCTTGGGAGGTAACCTGCTTCCAACCATTAACCATATTAAACACTAGACTCCAGGTTTCTGAGTTAAGTAGGGTGGCAGTAAGTACCGGCGAGAGAGTTGCCCGGCGACCTATGTCCGCCGGCAACTTCCTAACCAGATGGACTCTCAGATCTTGGCGGGCTCGAACCGCTTCCATGATTGCAATTCTGATGTCTCCTAAGGACTGAATGGAATTTTGTAGCAAAAGTCTCCTAGACAATTCAGTAGCTTTCCTAATTTGGGGGTCAGCTATGGCTGAAATAGTACGTGAAAAGGAGGCGGCGATCCAGTGACTAACCAAGTACTGAGAGAACATCCGGTAGGCCTTATTTCTTAACTTGAAGTCCCTGTCAAGGTGAGCAGCCGGGGGAGTAGAGAAAGGTTCATCAAGGGTGTGCAAGGACACTTTGGACGCCGCAAGAAAGGTAAGTAAATCTGAGGACACTCCTTCTGCTTTGGCTACTGGCAAAGAAAAGTAAGCATGATTTTCTTGGGGAACCTGATGTGAAGACTTAGAAGTAATTGTAGCAGCAAAAACCCGAGGCTCTATCTCCCAATCTACCCAGGGGCCTTACCCCACCTGCCCCATCTGCAGGACTGGTGTATGCGCCTGGTCTAGGACCGGAGTTGTAGCCAATTCCGGCGTGAGAGCATTCAAAGCTTTGACATCGTTGATGCCATCAGCTTTTGACTAATCCGCAAACAGTCGTGCAGATGCGGCGGGAGGGATTGCCGGGGCAGCTGTATACACAAAATAATCCGGGTTGTACGAACTTGGTACAGCCTTGATTGACACATCCATCATTCTCCCTGCCTCATCTTTTGCCGGCAATTTTCTACTTTTATTGAATTCAATATACCACCCGCCGGGAACTGGTAGTTCCCCTGATACAGAAGGTTGAGCTAATTGAGGGTTCACTGGTGTCACAGGGACCCAAGAACAATTCGGGCCATAGAGGAGGGGCATGGGGCCTTTCTTCAGAGGTGCCCTGTCTAAAGGAGGGGGAGGAATATCTGCAATAACCCTCAAAGAGGAGGTAGCCAGCGTCGCCGGCACTGTAGTGCCTGGAGCCGCGGCCACCACCGGGGTAGGACATGATGGAAGAAAACCAGGGAATCTAGGGGTCTTATGACAGAAGTACTTGGGGGTCACAGCTGGTTTAGAAACTGGGGGCTCCGAAGAGGCAGGGGTTGATAATGTTGCATAACCTTATGCAATAAATCACTTATCTGATCTGAAGTAACACACTTACTGTGGGAGTCCCTGGATGAATGGGAACTTGCTTCAGAATCATCTCCTGTGAGTGACTGGGGAGCCGGGGAGAACATAACTTCCTCCGGCTCTCCACTCAGCTCAGGATTCTCCTGTTGTATCACTATTTCATGATCCGCCGGGAGCCACATTAAATCTGGAACCGATGATGGCAACATGTCTATGCTACCTTCCTCAGTTCTTTCGTGATTGACGTTAAAAAAGGTTGAGATGGTTCAGACTGACACCAGTAACCCTCTGCCACAAAGGGCTGGGAGTCTGGAATCACTTGAGAATTCAGTTGTGACCCCAACGGATATCCCCTGTACTGGTCGGCCAGAACCCTACACGGGCCTGCCGACCTAACACTACGAGGTACATAATTCAGTTTAGGTATGACAAAGGTAACATTGGGAGGCACACTCAAGGATTGTTCATGACTAGGTGTGGATTCCAGTACATCAGACCCTACTTCTGAGTCCCCAGATTCCTGTTGAGGCGTGTCAGAGGTAGGGGTAGGGGGCGGTTGCTGAGGGGTGTCCCTCCGGTTGCCGCTGCTTGCCTAACTCGTTGCTCCCCCTGAGTCCTCTCTCCGGCGTTTGGTAGACCGGGAAGACTCCGTGGAAGAGTGTCTAGGCTGTTTTCGGGGAGATCTAGATCTTGACCTAGACTTGTGTATTCCAGACTTGTGTATCTGGAGTTTGTGTATTCCGCCTCGGAGAGGGTGATCATCTCCTCTTGGCACGGTCGGAGAGGGGAACCTCGGTGACATCACTCTTACTGCTACTACTCACTACCTCTTTGCTGAGGGCTTTCGACTTGACTTTGGGTCTGACAGATTTAGAGGAACCGGGTTTCACAAGGGGTGACTTTATGATAAGTTGTTCCCATAGAACTTCATTATCACAGTGAAGTACCTTATGGGCCGTGTCTTTGGCCTAAGAATTAAACGAACTCTTAATTTCTTGTAAGGCTGCTAGGCACGATAAGTCTTTGTTAGTAACTAACGCAGTTTTCAAATCAGAGTAAATTGAACAGCGTTTAGATAACCACAAGCCTCGGGAACGATCCAAGCACTTGACGCACTTAATGCATAGATTGTGAGCAAAAATTGGCAATAGAGAGCAGGTAGGAGTAATGCATAGTTCAAACCCCGTCATGGTGCCAATAAAGGCCCCCCCCCCCGCCGGGATCAGCCGCCCAAACTCCGCCGGAGTAGCAGTCTCAGGAGCCTGGAAATTTTTTTTCCAGGAATCAATGCTCATAAGGATAACCTGCGAGGTGTTATACATCCTAACTCGAGTCCGCCGGAAAATTAGCTATAGTGCACCACTACTCTAACCTTCCGCTGGACTCGTCTAAGCTGGTTTTAACTACTAACCTGTGACAAGCGTCACAGGTCCCTTGACCTTTAGTGTCTGATCATTAATGAAAAAGTTTGCAAAAGTAATCTTATCACTCTTGTACACTCGACTTGTGGCGCTGCAGTGCGAGAAAATCTAATCGTGTAACTGGGTCAGTTAGGGCGAGTTAACTCGGCGGGCAGAGTTTGCAGCTCCCTTAGGAATGCAGTTCCGCCGGGAGAATGTGGTTCAGCCAAACCACGCCGGGACCTTTTGAGTGTTCCTACCCGTTTATAAGACGGATAAGCTGGGCCCACCGCACGGGGCCGCCGGAAAAAACAAAAACTCGGGAGAATGGAGTTGGCACAGCTCCACTAACCTAAGTCCCACACATAACACATCATAAAGAATATATATAGGGACGTCTCCCTTAACCCAAAACATGCCAACGCGCATGTAAAAAACACTAGGGGCATACATAGGCATATAATCAAAATACAGACAATTTAGCATCCTGAATTACCTGAAGCCGACGCCGGAGACCCCTACTAAAGGCTGACCACGAGGTACGACGAACGTCACAGGCAGACGATGCTCTGAAGACCCAGCACAGCACCCAGATGAGGGAGGCCCACCCAAGGGGCCCAAAGCAATACACGAACCCTGGAAGGTGGAGCACCACGTGCAGACACCCTTAAACCAGAGCATTTGCTGACATATGATAATGTGACATGTACTTTCCTCAATATTGACAGTCTGTATCATGCCTTGTAGAGTGGTAGCCTCCTAGCTAAGTAAACACAAAAGCTATAGGCGTATCACAACAAAAACAACTCACGCGGTACGACGATCCTGGACTCGTAGACGCCTGTTACAAAAGTACCCTATTTTAACACACACTTCCTGCGGACATACCAATCTGGCAGCCGTGCTAGCTAATCTAAACTTTGTTACTACAACACAGATGTATACAAATGAGTAAGGACTCACTAGAAGCTCTGGAACGTCAAATTAAGCGAAGCACGGCGCAAGCCGTGTTGACAGTATGAACGCGGAAGTTGGAAGGAAGACGATGGCCGCTAGAGGGCCTGGTGTTGGGGAAGCAAAGCATAAGAAATCCACGTATATAGCAAGTCATATGATAACAGATAATAAGTTATTTTTTATTTTTTATATTTTACGTTTTTTTTTTGTGTAGGGTACCCGATCAAAATAACGATCCCATAAGGGAATTAGGAGTGCACTTATGACGAGTACTCCATGATACTTCCGCGCGGGCTATTCAAAATGCTGGCGCTGGATGTTGAATGGAGACTATTATTATTAATAGGCGAAGTCGTCAATGATGAAGGGGCCCTATTAAATATTGTTCTTTCCCTTTATGGGGTGAATTTCAAGGTCATATGGTTGCAATGCCAAGCACCATCTCATTAACCGCTGATTCGAGTTTTTCATTTTATACAAGAATTTGAGGGGGTTGTGATCAGTAAACACTTTCACGGGAAAATGTGAACCACTAAGATACACATTAAACTTATCCACTGCAAAGAGCAAGGCAAAACACTCTTTTTCAATAGTGCTGTAGTGTTTCTGATTAGAGTTTACCGGATGTATAACAAACTGGATGCAAAATCTCAACACCACTGTACTGTAACAAAACTGCTCCTACACCAACATCACTAGCATCCACCTGAATTATGAATGGCTTATGAAACTGAGGGGACTTCAGAATAGGTGCATTGACTAATAGGCAACGAATCTTTGTGAATGAAGTTTGGCATTCTGGGGTCCACACAAAGTTTCTCTTGGGACTAATCAAGTCTGTTAGGGGGGCGGAGAGGTCAGCGAAGCTGGGAACAAACCGTTGATAGTACCCAGCCATATCCAAGAAGCGCATTACTGCCTTGCAGTCCTGGGGAATAGGCAGTGTAGGCTTCGACTTTGGCAGAAATAGGGCTGACTTCCCCTTCTCCTACCATGTGACCCAGAAAGATTAGATTGGCATGGCCGAACTCACTCTTGGCAAGATTGACCGTGAGTCCCGCCCTGGCCAAGTTGGAGAAGAGAGTGTGTAGCTGATGAAGATGATCCTGCCAGGATTCGCTGTAGACCACAATATCATCGAGGTAGGATTGCACACCCGAGAGGCCATCTGTCACCCGGTGGATCAGTCGCTGGAAGGTGGCGGGCGCATTCACCATACCGAAAGGCATGACGGTATATTGGAATAACCCGTCCGGGGTGACAAACGCAGACACTCTCTTGGCCCTCTCCGATAGTTATATCTGGTAGTAACCCTTCAGCAGGTCAATCTTCGAGATGTACTTCGTTCCACCCAAACGGTCCAACAGGTCGTCAATTCGTGGCAGAGGGTAGTAGTCCTGACGGGTGAGTTGGTTTACCTGGCGATAATCCGTACACATCCTAAATGTGCCATCAGGTTTGTCCACGAATAGGCATGGAGAGGCCCACTCGCTGTCGCTCCGTTCCACCAATCCATGGGCGAGCAGGAAATCCACTTCCTGTTGAAGTGCCGCACACTTCTCAGGATTGGCGCGGTAGGGATGCTGCTTGATGGGAACGGCCCCCTCTGTCAGGACCACATCAAGTTCCACCAGGGGACACTGCTGGGGAACATCACCAAACATCTGTGGAAACTTGGAAAGCAGGTACTCCAGGTCTTCACTTTGGTCAGACAACAAGTGCTGGAATTTTAAATGGGGGTTAGTCAAGAAGTCAGAGTTTTGCAATTTGTTATCAAGAGGCAACTGGATGTCATTATGCTCCTTGATTTTTAAATCCTCTAGTTCACCTTCAAATTGTGCTACAGATTCAAAGTTTAATACCTTATCAGGATCTCTGCTGTGATAGGCTTTCAGCAGGTTAACATGTACTAGTCTTTCTGATTTCCTACGATCAGGAGTTTTTAAAACATAATTCACATTACTTATTTTCCTATACACAACATAGTACTTCTTTGATTTCCCTTGGAATGATTTCTGCTTCCATGGCCGAGGACCCTCGGAGAGTGCTGAACGCATTACCGAGGTAATCCTATCGGGCATGGAAGCATACATTCCATTCTCTTTCTCTCAGACTAATGCTAAAAAATCTTGGTTTACTCACGCCTGTTCTACTGCTGTCCGCAATAAGGAGGAAGCATTCAAACGGTACCGACGCCTTAAAACTCAAGACTCATTCTTCATATTTTTTTGCCCGGAATCAAGCCAAATCTGTTCTTTGACTTGCCAAACACTCTTTCATCAATAATAAATGCACTGAACTATCCAACTCTAGCTCTTCCCAAGCTTTCTGGCATCTAGCCAAAAACCTCTCCAACAATTTCTCTTCCTCGTCTTTCCCTCCCCTTTCCCACTCTGATGGCACAACCATCACTTCTTCCTCTGACAAAGCTAAACTCTTCGCTCAAACTTTTGCTAGAAACTCCACCTTGGATGATTCCGGTGCTATTCCTCCCTCTCCGCCCTCCTCTCTCTTACTTATGCCTAATATCCTAATCTCTTCTAAAGATGTACTTTCTACCCTCTCTGGGCTTAACACTAATAAGGCGTACGGTCCGGACGGTGTTCCTCCTGTTGTTCTCAAAAACTGTGCTTCCGTGCTGACTCCCTGCCTAGGCAAACTCTTTCGTCTCTGTCTATCCTCTAACGTCTTCCCTTCATGCTGGAAGTTTGCTCACATTCAACCTGTCCCAAAGAAGGGTGACCGCTCTCAACCCTCCAACTATCGTCCAATTGCTCTTATCTCTTGTCTTTCTAAAGTTTTTGAAACTATTCTTGCTTCCAAATTTCTTAAGCATTTCTCTTCTCATAATCTGCTCTCAGATCGCCAGTATGGCTTCCTTAAGGGTCGCTCTACTGGTGATCTTCTTTCATATCTTACTAACTCTTGGTCATCCTCCTTTCGGGACTTCGGTGAGACTTTTTCTATTGCACTAGACATATCGAAAGCCTTCGATAGAGTCTGGCATAAATCTTTAATTTCTAAACTACCCTCCTTCGGTTTCTATCCCTCCATCTGTGCCTTTGTCTCTAATTTCCTTTCCGGCCGTTCCATAGCTGCGGTTGTGGACGGCCATTGTTCACTTCCTCACCCTATAAACTCCGGTGTTCCTCAGGGCTCTGTCCTATCTCCTATTCTCTTTCTAATTTTTATAAATGATCTCCTTAACTGTACCTTAATTCCCATCCATTCATACGCAGACGACTCAACCTTACACTACTCCATTAGTTTTTCAGAACGCCCCAGCCAGCAATCCCTCAACGACAAACGTAATGAAGCCATAGAACTCTTAAATTCTGATCTAAATACTATTTCCAATTGGGGCAGAGAAAACCTTGTTAACTTTAATGCTTCCAAAACCCAATTTCTCCATCTATCTACCCGTCAGGATCTCCCAGCAGACTATCCCTTAGAATCAACCCTTCATCTTCTCTCAATATTCTTGGTGTCTCTTTTTCTTCTGCTCTCATTTGGAAGGACCATATTACCAGTCTTGCTAAGGCAGCCTCCCAGAAGCTGGGTGTGCTCAACCGCCTTAGGGGGTTCTTTTCCCCTGCACAGCTTCTTGCTCTGTACAGGGGCATAGTGCGCCCTTGTATTGAGTATTGTTCACATGTGTGGGGAGGTTCCTCTCACACCGCTCTCCTAGACAAAGTTGAAAGGAAGGCCTTTCGTATCATTAACTCCCGTCCACTCACCAACTCTCTGCAATCTCTCTCTCTCCGCCGCAATGTTGCATCTCTCTCGCTATTCTATCACTACTATAATAATCAGTGTTCCTCAGAGCTATCCCAGTGCATACCACCTCCTTTACGTAGGGCACGTGGTACCCGTCTTGCAACTCAATCCCACCCCTACTCTGTGCAACTCTCCAATCCAAGAGTGAAACGTTACTCTCAAACTTTCTTCTACTCAACATCTGAGCTCTGGAACTCTCTCCCAGAATCAGTCTTTCCCTCTTCCTATGACTTAAATTGCTTCAAACTCCGTGTGTCCAGGCATTTTGGCTCGAACGTCCCTTGATTTTGGCCCTGTCACTCTTTCAACTATGGGGGAGGCACTCGCTATAGGCAGATATGCCTTTTGCCTCCCTCAATCACATAGAAAAAAAAAAAAATATGGACCATGGTACTTGCTTTGTAGCGGCTTTTCAGGTATAGGCAGAAAGGCAAGCACTAAATCTCCTGGCTGAAATTCTCTGACAACTGTAGTCTTATCATACTGCACTTTAATTTTATCTTGAGACTTCTCTTAATTATTCATAGCTAGTTCTACTGCAGATCTCAGTCTAGATTTAAATTGATGCACATAAGTGAGAAGAGGTTTATTAGAATTAGCATTGATCCAAGTATCTTTTAACACTTACAAGGGACTTCTGACCAAAAACTAGGGAAAATGGTGAAAATCCTAGAGAATCTTGCACCCTGCTTCTTACAGCATACAACACAAAATGGATGCCCTCATCCCAGTCGGCATTGTTCTCTTCACAATATTTAGTGAGCATGGTTTTGAGGGTCTGATGGAACCTCTCTAATGCCCCCTGGGACTGTGGGTGACTGGCTGTGGAATGGTACTGGTGTACTCCCAACTCTTCCATGGTTTGCTTGAAGAGCTGAGAGGTCAAATTACTTCCCAAATCAGACTGTACCACACGGGGTATTCCATACTGGGTGAAAAATTTACTAAGCGCCTTTACTAAATTCTTTGAAGTTATACGCCTCAAGGGGAACACTTCTGGATACCTAGTGGTGGAACACATGACAGTCAACAAGTACTCATTCCCACCACGGGTTCTTGGCAAAGGTCCTACATAGTCAATTATGATTTTACTGAACGGTTCATCCGTTACAGGGATGGGATTTAAAGGTGCAGGCTTG